>CAUYUJ010001097.1:0-105247 GCA_963575745.1 Prorocentrum cordatum
ACCCTGCGCCCGAACTGGCGCCGGCGGTGAACCGTCAACCTGGTCACCGCCGGGAACCTCGTAGAGCTCCTCTCACTAGTAAGAGTGCAGAGAATCGAGACAGAATCAAGAAATGGATATTTTTCGAAAATCTTGAAATTAAATTTTTTCGATGTTCATATTTGCTCAGTTCCCGGAAGTCAACTCATAGAAAAATGCATCGAGAGAGCTGAGCTGCTGTCAGAGAGGAGTTCATATGCCAATGCTCGGCGTAAAAATCTGCTTTTTCGAAATAAATGGTCAAATATCTTTCAAATTTTTGGAAAACCACTCAAACTGGGCGCCGGCGGTAAACCGTCAACCTTGGTTACCGCCGGGGAACTCGTAGAGCTTCCAAGCTCGACTTAAGTTGAGAAAACCGAGAGCACCTACCAACATTCTGACTTATAGTGAATATGTTTTGACCTCTGAATGCGACAAGCGGACGCGTCTGATCAGACCGAGTTCAGACCTCTCAATGCGACAGGCGGACGCGTCTGATGTCTGCGAATCGACTCATGTGATTACCAGCCCTGCAGCCCCCCTACAGCCCGATTTAATCCGACAGCATCTCTCAGGATAACTCGAATAATATAATAGTTTCGCAGACCTGTTTCGAGCAGCAGACCAAGTTCTGAGCTCTCGAATCGACCAACGAACGCGCCTGATGTGTGCAAATCGATTTCTATGACCCGCAGCACTGTAGCCCTCCCCCAGCACGAGTTGAGTGCAGAAAATTGAGAGCACTTTTCACGATAATTCGGAGCATACGAATAGTTTCGCGAACCTAGCTCGGGCAGCAGGCCGAGTTCAGAGCTCTCGATACAACAGACAAACGCGCCCGATAATTCTCAATCGATTTCTGTGACTGTAGGCACTGTAGCTGCCCACAGCTCGAGTTAAGTACAGAAAATACCGAGAGCGTTTGTCAAGATGACTCGAATAATACAAATAGATTTGCGGACCTAGCTCGGCTAGCAGACCGAGTTCAGACCTATGGATTCAACAGACGAACGCGCCTGATAATTCTGAGTGCGATAGGTATGCTTACCAGCACTGTAGCTGCCCTACAGCTCGAGTTAAGTAGAAAATACCGAGAACGCGTATCAAGTTGACTCGAATAATACGAATAGGTTTGCGGACCTAGCTCGGCTAGCAGACCGAGTTCAGACCTATGGATTCAACAGACGAACGCGCCTGATGATTCTGAGTGCGATAGGTGTGCTTACCCGCACTGTAGCTGCCCTACAGCTCGAGTTCAGTAGAAAATACCGACAACGCGTATCAAGTTGACTCGAATAATACGAATAGGTTTGCGGACCTAGCTCGGCTAGCAGACCGAAGTCAGACCTATCGATTCAACAGGCGAACGCGCCTGATGATTCTGAGTGCGATAGCTGTGCTTACCAGCTCTGTAGCTGTCCTAGAGCTCGAGTTAAGTACAAAATACCGACAACGTGTATCAAGATGACTCGAAACGGCCGATCCCGCCAGTGTGCTTTTTGACAGTAAAAGGTACCCGATCGAGCTGAGATCAAGATGGCGAGCGGGAATAAGATCGAATATCACGGGAAAAAATACTAGAGCACAAACGAATTGTTGAATTTCGAGAACATAATTTTCAACCGACCAAAAGTTGTGAAAAGTTTAGTTCTTTTTTTCGAGCCAACTAGCTCTCCAGCGCGCCGGAATTACTCTTAGCTTCCAGCTATAACTAGCTAAGGGAAGCTCTACGAGTTACTGGGCGCCGGCGGTAAACCGTCAACCTTGGTTACCGCCGGGGAACTCGTAGAGCTTCCAAGCTCGACTTAAGTTGAGAAAACCGAGAGCACCTACCAACGTTCTGACTCATAGTGAATATTTTTTGACCTCTGAATGCGACAAGCGGACGCGTCTGATCAGACCGAGTTCAGACCTCTCAATGCGACAGACGGACGCGTCTGATGTATGCGAATCGACTCGTGTGATTACCAGCCCTGCAGCCCCCCTACAGCCCGAGTTAAGTCCGACAGCATCTCTCAGGATAACTCGACTAATATAATAGTTTCGCAGACCTGTTTCGAGCAGCAGACCAAGTTCTAAGCTCTCGAATGGACTAACGAACGCGCCTGATGTGTGCAAATCGATTTCTATGACCCGCAGCACTGTAGCCCTCCCCCAGCACGATTTGAGTGCAGAAAATTGAGAGCACTTTGCACGATGATTCGGACAATACGAATAGTTTCGCGAACCTAGCTCGGGCAGCAGGCCGAGTCCAGAGCTCTCGATACAACAGACAAACGCGCCCGAAAATTCTCAATCGATGTCTGTGACTGTAGGCTCTGTAGCTGCCTACAGCTCGAGTTGAGTACAGAAAATACCGAGAGCGTTTGTTAAGATGACTCGAATAATACGAAAAGGTTTGCGAACCTAGCTCCGCTAGCAAACCGAGTTCAGACCTATAGATTCAACAGGCGAACGCGCCTGATGATTCTGAGTGCGATAGGTGTGCTTACCAGCACTGTAGCTGCCCTACAGCTCGAGTTAAGTAGAAAATACCGACAACGCGTATCAAGTTGACTCGAATAATACGAATAGGTTTGCGGACCTAGCTCGGCTAGCAGACCGAGTTCAGACCTATAGGATTCAACAGACGAACGCGCCTGATGATTCTGAGTGCGATAGGTGTGCTTACCCGCACTCTAGCTGCTCTACAGCTCGAGTTGAGTAGGAAATACCGACACCGCGTATCAAGTTGACTCGAATAATACGAATAGGTTTGCGGACCTAGCTCGGCTAGCAGACGAGTTCAGACGTATGGATTCAACAGGCGAACGCGCCTGATATTCTGAGTGCGATAGCTGTGCTTACCAGCTCTGTAGCTGTCCTAGAGCTCGAGTTAAGTACAAAATACCGACAACGTGTATCAAGATGACTCGAAACGGCCGTTCCCGCCTGCCTGCTTTTTGGCCTTCAAAGTTACCCGATCGAGCTGAGATCAAGATGGCGAGCGGGAATAAGATCGAATATCACGGGAAAAAATACTAGAGCTCTAACGAATTGTCAAATTTTGAGAACATAATTTTCAACCGACCAAAAGTCGTGAAAAGTTTAGTTCTTTTTTTTTCGAGCCAACTAGCTCTCCAGCGCGCCGGAATTACTCTTAGCTTCCAGCTATAACTAGCTAAGGGAAGCTCTACGAGTTAAGTTGTCACATTGTCCTTTCTGGCCGGATGGGCCAACTAGCTTCACCCCGCGCCGGAATTCCTCTAGCTCATCGATGCCGAAGAGCTCTACGAGGTATGGCGCCGGCGGTGAACCGTCAACCTACTCACCGCCGGGAATCTCGTAGAGCTCATTACTAATAAGAGTGCAGAGAATCGACACAGAATCAAAAAAAAAAAAAAAGATTTTTCGAAAATCTTGAAATTCGATTTTTTCGATGTTCATATTCGCTCAATTCCCGGAAGTCAATGCTAAAATGCATCGAGAGCTGAGCTGCTGTCAGAGAGGAGTTCATATGCCAATGCTCGGCGCAAAAATCTGCTTTTTCAAAATAAATGGTCAAATATCTTTCAAATTTTCGCAAAACCTTCCAAAAGTTGTCACATTGTCCGCCTCGGCCGGCTGGGCCAACTAGCTCCACCCCGCGCCGGAATTCCTCTAGCTCATCGATGCCGAAGAGCTCCACGAGGTATTCCTCTTAGCTCAGCTTCGAAGAGCTCTACGAGGTATATCTTTCAAATCAAAGCAAAACCGACCCAAGGTTATCACACTTGTAAGCGTCCAAAACCCGGATAGCGAAGCCAAGCGCGGAACGGCGCACGGGGACCTCTGCCAGGCCGCCTGAAACGATGCGGGGGACGCTGGAAACCTTGCAGGAGACGCTTACAGGGGCGCCGTTTACGATGCGTGGGGCCCTGGAAAGCGCGCAAGCAAGATTTGCCTAGCCTGGAAGAACTGGCGCCGGCGGTAAACCGTCAACCTACACACCGCCGGGAACCTCGTAGAGCTCATAGCACGCGTGAGAGTGCTCAGCATCAAAAGAGAGGGCTTCTGGAAGCATTTCTCGAAAACGAGAAAACGCGATTTTTTCGATGTCGACGTGAAGCTGGTTCCGCCAAGTGTTTTGATGGCAAAAGCGCATCTACAGAGCTCAGATTAAGACGCAGAAGCCCTCATAGTCGTCTACAGGTGCGAAAAATCTGCTTTCTCAAAATGAATAGTTAAATATCTTTCAAATATTTACAAAACCACCCAAAAGTGACCACATTGTCCGTTCTGGCCGGTCGGCCAACTGGCGCCGGCGGTGAACCGTCAACCTGGTCACCGCCGGGAACCTTCTGGAGCTCCTAGCACGCGTAGGAGTGCTCAGCATCAAAAGAGAGGGCTTCTGGAAGCATTTCTCGAAAAAGAGAAAACATAATTTTTTTTTCATGTCGATACGAAGATGGTTGCGCCAAGTGTTTTCGTAGTGGAAGTGCGTCTAGAGAGCTCATATTGAGACAGAGAGGCCCTCATATCCGTTTACAGGTGCGAAAAAACTGCTTTCTTAAAATGAATTGTCAAATATCTTTCAAAAATTCGCAAACCCACCCAAAAGTTGCCACATTGTCCGCCTCGGCCGGGTGGGCCAACTGGCGCCGGCGGTGGTTCGTCGACCTGGTCACCGCCGGGAACCTCGTAGAGCTCCTCTCACTAGTACTTGTAAGCGTCCAAAACCCGGATAGCGAAGCGAAGCGCGGAACGTCGCACGGGGACCTCTGCTAGGCCGCCTGAAACGATGCGCGGGACTGGGAACCGGCGGTAAACCGTCAACCAGGTTACCGCCGGGAGCCTCGTAGAGCTCTTGTCTGCACGACGCTGCTTGAAAAACGTGGCTAAAGCTTTCTTACGCGTGAGCTGAAAGGCTTAAAATTACGTTTTCCAGCTTTGACCGAAAGTCGATTCAAGCGGGAACCTACAGCACCCATCAGATCACTTGTATAATACGAATAGTTTCGAGGATCAAGCTCGAGTAGCAGACCGAGTTCAGACCTCTCGATGATGAAACAGAGAAACGCGCCCGATAATTCTGAATCGGTTTCTGTAAGTAGCAGCTCGGTACCTCTTGTAAATCTTGAGAAGTACAGACAACCGGCAACGCGCGTCAAGATGCGGGAAGCGGCCGACGGTTCCCTCAAGTCTTTTGATAGTAATATTGCAGCTACGGACCTCAGAATTTCACTGGCAGAGGCACAACCCACTACAGGTGAGAAAAATACCGGTTCCGAAAACGAACTTCAAAATTTTGTACCAAGATTGCAAAACCGACCCAAAGTTACCACATTGTCTCTTAAGATCGGGTCGGCCGCTGGAAACTTCGCAGGAGACGCTTGCACGGGCGCCGTTTAAGATGCGTGGGGCCCTGCAAAGCGCGCAAGGAGAATCTGCCTAGGGGCCTGGCAGAACTGCCGAAGCTCTTCCGAAGCTCTGCCGAAGCGCTTCGCGCACCCTGGAGCCACGCGCATTGGGAAACGCTAGGAAGCCACGCTCCCGGACCCGCTGCCGGTTCCGGCAAGCTGCTGCGACGATCGTGGACCGGCGGATGTGGGCGCGTCCTCCTCACCACCCACAGCCGGCTTCTTATCTGAAACCCTCTGCTCTCAAGGAGCTATCCGGGAAAGAGTGCAGAGAATCGACACAGAATCGAAAATGGAGATTTTTCGAAAATCTTGAAATTCGATTTTTTCGATGTTCATATTCGCTCAGTTCCCGGAAGTCAACTCATGCAAAAATGCATCGAGAGAGCTAAGCTGCTGTCAGAGAGGAGTTCATATGACAATGCTCGGCGTAAAAATTTGCTTTTTCCAAAATAAATGGTCAAATATCTTTCAAATTTTCGCAACTTCACCCAAAAGTTGTCACATTGTCCGCCTCGGCCGGCTGGGCCAACTAGCTCCACCCCGCGCCGGAATTCCTCTAGCTCATCGATGCCGAAGAGCTCTACGAGGTACTAGCTCCACCCCGCGCCGGAATTCCTCTAGCTCATCGATGCCGAAGAGCTCTACGAGGTACTAGCTCCACCCGCGCCGGAATTCCTCTAGCTCATCGATGCCGAAGAAGCTCTACGAAGGTCCTGGCGGTAGAAGCTCTTCGAAGCTCTGCCGAAGCGCTTTGCGCACCCTGTAGCCACGCGTATTGGGAAACGCTAGGAAGCCACGCTCCCGGACCCGCTGCCGGTTCCGGCAAGCTGCTGCGACGATCGTGGACCGGCGGAGGTGGGCGCGTGCTCCTCACCACCCACCGCCGGCTTCTTATCTGAAACCCTCATGAAAATCAAACAAAAAAAAAAACAAAAAAAAACCCTCAGGAAAAGTCCCCCCAAGGAGCTATCGCGGGAACTTTGGCGCCGGCGGTAAAACCTGATCAACCTTGGTTACCGCCCGGGAACCTCCGTAAGCTCACCAAGCTCGACTTAAGTGAAGAAGAAAACCGAGAGCACCTACGGAGCTCTCTGACTCATAGTGAAATATTTTTTGACCTCTGAATGCACAAGGGACGTTGAGTATCAGACCGTGTTCAGACCTCTCAATGCGACAGGCGGACGCGTCTGATGTCTGCGAATCGACTGATGTGATTACCAGCCCTGCAGCCCCCCTACAGCGCGAGTTAAGTGCAGAAAACCGACAGCATCTCTCAGGTTGACTCGAATAATATAATAGTTTCGCAGACCTGTTTCGAGCAGCAGACCAAGTTCTGAGCTCTCGAATCGACCAACGAACGCGGCTGCTGTGTGCAAATCGATTTCTATGACGCAGCACTGTAGCCCTCCCTCAGCACGAGTTGAGTGCAGAAAATTTAGAGCACTTGTCACGATGATTCGGACAATACGCATAGTTTCGCGAACCTAGCTCGGGCAGCAGACCGAGTTCAGAGCTCTCGATACAACAGACAAACGCGCCCGATAATTCTCAATCGATTTTGTGACTGTAGGCTCTGTAGCTGCCTACAGACCGGCGAAGGTGGGCGTGTGCTCCTCACCACCCACCGCCGGCTTCTTATCTGAAACCCTCAGCCCCCCAAGGAGCTATCCGGGAATTGTCTCTTTTGGTCGGGTCGGCCAACTAGCTCCATCCCGCGCCGGAATTCCTCTAGCTCATCGATGCCGAAGAGCTCTACGAGGTACTCTTAAGCTTCCAGCAACAAGCTTAGGGAAGCTCTACGAGTCAAGCCTAAGAGTAATAACTCGTAGAGCTTCCCTTAGCCAGCCCTTCGGAAGCGCTGCGGGGGGGCTCCCCAGAGCCCCAGAAGAGCTTGACGCGAGCTTCCGTGGGCTTGCCAGGAAGGTTTTCCGGTGTGTGTTTTCTTTGCTATTCGGGTGTTGGACGCTACCAAGAGATACTACGAGTCATTACTCTTAAGCTCCCAGCTGCTAGCTTAGGGAAGCTCTACGAGTGAAGAGAGCCTCGGGGACGGGACATCTTGGTAGCGCCCAAAACCCGGAGAGCAAAGAGACCCTTTGAGGACGGAAGATCTTTTCTGGAGGGCTTCGGGCAGCTCCCCTGCAGCGCTGCCGAAGCGCTGCCAGTAACGTGTCCATGCGTGCCTGCACGCGTGCAGGCGCGCGGGGAAGCTTGCCGGAAGCTCTCCCGGACCCGCTGCCAGGCGGGCGAGTCGCTGCGGGGAACGTGGAACGCCGTGGAGGAGCCCCTGGCGGGCACCACCACCGTCCGGCTTCTAATCTTGGCAGCGTCCAAAACCCGGAAAGCAAAGAGAATCTCGGGGACGGGAAATCTTTCCTGGAGAGCCTTGGGGGGCCCCCTGGGGCGCTGCGGAACACTGCCAGAATCGCTTCCATGCGTGCCTGCACGCATGCCGGCATGCGTGGAAGCTTGCCGGAAGCTCTCCCGGACGCGCTGCCGGGTCGCCGAAGTTTCTGTGAGGCCTGTGGACCGCCGTGGAGGAGCCCCTGGCAGGCACCACCACCGCCCGGCTTCTAATCTTAAACCCTTTAGCTCTCAGCGAGCCCCCCGGGAATCTTAAACCTTTTAGCTCTCGGCGAGCTCTCCGGGAATTTTCCCTAGAAAGCTCTGCGTGGCCCCTCTGCAGCGCTTCTGAAGCGCTGCCAGGAAAGCTTCCACGCGCGCCTGCACGCGCGCAGGCACACGTGGACGCGCGTCGGAAGCGCCCCCGAACCCGCTGCGAGCTCGGGCGAGTTGCTGCGAGGATCGTGGAGCGGCGGAGGTGCGCTGCTGGCGGGCACCACCTCTGTCCGGCTTCTGATTTTAAACCCTATAGCTCTCAGAGAGCTCCCCGGGAACTTTCGTTCCTAGTGAAGGTGCCACGGCGCCATCGTGGGCACGCACAACGTGCGGCGCTGTAGATGGGGGGACAGCCGCGACTTGCTTGCCCAGATCGAGACCTCGACTTCGGAAGTTCTCGCTTTGCTGGGGTGCCAATTCCTGGGAATAGGTAGGTGCTCTGGGTCGGGATGGATGCCAACGTTGAGCTACTTCTTGATATGGTTTTCTGAGATGTCGCTCTGACTGGTTCTGCTGTTCGGCGTGAGAGAGTTGAAGAAGGGGGCAATGCAGGAGGAGGTGGACGTGGGGGCTTTCAGTAGGGTAGGAGGAGGATGCAGCAGCACATGTGCGACGAGCTCTGCAAATGTATGTTTCACTATTTTTTGGTTTTCTCCAACTCTTTAGGGACTCGTCGTGCGACCTGGATAGCTCGGGAGGAGACGGGGGACGAGAACAAGGTTCTGGATTACCTGTGAATTCCGAGCCCTTGGGGAAGGCTTAGTGGGAGGTATCGCGGTTGAGGCCTACTCTCAAGGGTTCCATGGACCCCAGAAGGACTCGTTTGTCGGACCATGCCCTACTTACCTTGCTTGTCCCTGAGTCGGCCGCTCCGACTCGACGGTGGATTACGAAACCACCACGGCAGACGTACCTCGTAGAGCTTTTCGGCATCAATGAGCTCATCAATGAGCTAGAGGAATTCTGGCGCGGGGTGGAGCTAGTACCTCGTAGAGCTCTTCGGGAAAGAGCGCAAAGGAATTTGGGCGCAGGCTGGAGCTAGTACGTCGTAGAGCTCCTCTTTGGCAAGATAAGCTAGGAGGAATTCAGGCTACTATCAAAACACTTGCTGGAACCGACTGTGATCCGAGTTCTCGTGACACGAGTTCACAGTTTTCTCTATACCTCGTGAAGCTCCTCGTAGAGCTCTTCGTTATCGATGAGCTAGAGGAATTCCGGCGCGGGGTGAAGCTAGTTGGCCGACCCAGCCAGAAAGGACAAAGTAACTCGTAGAGCTTCCCTTTCAAGTTATACCTAGAGCTCTTCGGCATCGATGAGCTAGAGGAATTCCGGCGTGGGGTAAAGCTAGTACCTCGTAGAGCTCTCACGGTAAGTGAGCCAGAAGAATGTGGCGACAGGCTGGAGCTAGTTGGCGAAATTTCGAAAAGTCGGCCCGGCAGTTGGTCCGGGAGCCGGCAAGCTTCCACGCGTGCCTGCACGTGTGCAGGCACTGACGGAAGCGTTTCTGGCTGCGCGTCAGCAGCGCTGCAGGGGAGCTTCCCAAAGCTCTCCAGGCAGGATTTCCCGTTCCCGACGGGTCTCTTCGCTTCCCGTGTTTTGGGCGCTACAAAGTTTCGAAAATAGACGCGATCATACCATCCGAGAAAACGCCGTGTGAGAAAAGAGCTCTAGGAGAGCCCCGGCGGTAACGTGGTTGACCGTTTACCGCCGGTCCCCAGTTTTGCCATTGTTTGAAGATATTTGACCTATCATTTTGAGAAAGCAGATTTTTCGCACCTGTAGACGAACGTAGGGGCCTATGCGTCTTAATATGAGCTCCGTAGGCGCACATTTACTATCAAAACACTTGGAGGAACAAACTTCATGTCGACATGAAAAAAAATGAATGTTCAATTTTTCGACAAACTGGGCGCCGGCGGTAAACCGTCAACCTTTGTTACCGCCGGGAGACTCGTAGAGCTTCCTGACAATATATAATGTCGAAAAAAATAGCAGAGAACGTATAGTTTTTTAGCCCAAGCGATTTCAGACCTCTCGATGCAACAGCCGAACGCCCCCGATGCTTCTGGATTGTTTTCTGTACGAGCTCTGTAGCTCTCCTACAGCCCGAGTTACGTGCGTAAATCGACAGCAACCCTGAAGATACTCGAACAATACGAATAGTTTGGCAAACCTAGCTCGAGTATCAGACCGAGTCCAGACCTCTGCATGCGACAGGCGGATGCGTCTGATGTCTCCGAATCGATTCCTGTGATTACCAGCCCTGCAGCCCTACAGCCCGATTTAAGTGCAGAAAGCCGACAGAATCTCAGGATGACTCGAACAATACGAATAGTTTCGCGGACCTAGTTCGGGCAGCAGACCCAGTTCCCAGCTCTGGAGTCGACAGGCCGACGCGCCTGATGTCTCCGAATCGTTTCCTGTGACAACCGGCACTGTAGCCCCCAGACAGCCCGAGTTAAGTACAGAAAACCGACAGCACCTCTCAAGATGACTCGAACAATACGAATAGTCTTGCGATTCTAGAGCGGGCAGCAGATCGAGTTCAGAGCTCTGGATTCAACAGACAAACGCGACTGATGATTCTGAATCGATTTCTGTACTTATCAGCTCTGTAGCTGTCCTATAGCTCGAGTTAAGTACAGAAAACCGAGAGCGCCTGTCAAGATGACTCGAATAATACGAATAGCTTTGCGGTCCTAGCTCGGCTAGCAGACCGAGTTTAGACCTCTGGATGCAACAGACGAGCGCGCCTGATGATTCTGAATCTATAAGGTGTGCTTACCAGCTCTGTAGCTGTCCTGTATCTCGAGTTAAGTCCAATATACCGACAAGCGTATCAAGATGACTCGAAACGGCCGATCCCGCCACAGTGCTTTTCGATAGTGATATTCACCCGATCGAGCTGAGATCAAGACAGCGAGCGGGAATAAGATCGAATATGACGGAAAAAATAATATAGCTCTAACGAATGTTCAAATTTTGAGAACATAATTTTCAACTGAGCAAAAGTCACCAAAAGTTCCGTCGAGTTTTTTTGAGCCAACTAGCCCGCCAGTGCGTCCGAATTACTCTTAAGCTTCCAGCTGCTAGCTTAGGGAAGCTCTACGAGTCATGCCTCCAGAAGCTCTCTTTTTCCATTCTGAGCTCTCTCACGTGTGAAAAGAGCTCTACGAGGATTCCGGCGATGACCAGGTTGACGGTTCACCGCTGGCATCAGTTTCGAAAAGGGACGCGATCATACCATCCGCGGCCTGGCGCAGCCGATTTTTCCCGGAGAGCTCGCTGAGAGCTACTTGGT
The DNA here is from genome assembly GCA_963575745.1 of Prorocentrum cordatum. Classification (NCBI taxonomy): domain Eukaryota; class Dinophyceae; order Prorocentrales; family Prorocentraceae; genus Prorocentrum; species Prorocentrum cordatum. Next base: position 11,323 of record CAUYUJ010001097.1, read on the forward strand.
AGCGTCCAAAACCCGGAGAGCGAAGAGACCCTTTGGGGACGGGAAATCTTTCTTGGAGAGCTCTGGGAAGCTCCCCTGCAGCGCTGCCGAAGCGCTGGCAGAAGCGCTTCCATGCGTGCCTGCACGCGCGCAGGCACGCGTGGAAGCTTGCCGGAAGCTCCCCCGGACCAGTGGCCGGCTCAAAAAAGCCGCTGCGAGGATCGTGGAGCGACGGAAAGGAGCTCCTGGCGGGCACCACCACCGTCCGGCTTCTAATCTTAAGCCCTTTAGCTCTCAGCGAGCTCTCCGGGAAAAGGGTTTAGAGTTAGAAGCCGGACGGTGGTGGTGCCCGCCAGGAGCTCCTCTACGGCGCTCGCCCGCCTCCACGTTCCCCGCGGCGACTCGCCCGGCCCGGCAACGTGTCCGGGAGAGCTTCCGGCAAGCTTCCACGCGTGCCTGCACGCGCGCAGGCACGCATGGACACGTTTCTGGCAACGCTTCGGCAGCGCTGCAGGGGAGCTCCCCAGAGCTCTCCAGAAAGATATCCCGTCCCCAAAAGGTCTCTTCGCTCTCCGGGTTTTGGACGCTGCCAAGTGCAGCTCTAACCATTCGTACCTTGTACAGCTCTTCGGCATCGATGAGCTAGAGGAATTCCGGCGCGGGGTGGAGCTAGTTGGTGGACCCGGCCAGAAAGGACAAAGTGTTAATTCTTGGGTGGTTTTGCAAATATTTCAAAGATACGTTCCCGGGGAACTCTCAGAGAGCTAAAGGGTTTTAGATTAGAAGCCGGACGGTGGTGGTGCCCGCCAGCAGCCCATCTCCGCTGGTCCACGATCCCTGCAGCGCCTCGCCCGGCCCGGCAGCGTGTCCGCAGCAATGCAGGATCGCCTCAGAAGGGTTTGACAGAGCTTTGCAGGCGCCCCAGGGGAATGTGACAGAGCTCTGCAGGAAGGCACCTGTCCACGCGTGCCTGCACGCGCGCAGGCATGCATGGGGGGTGCCTGGCAGTGCTTCCGGAGCGCCCCCGGGAGCCCCAGCAGCTCAGAAGGAAATATAACTCGTAGAGCTCCCCTTAGCAAGTTATTGCTGGAAGCTTAAGAGTAATTCCGGGGCCCTGGAGAGCTAGTTGGCAAGAATAATTCCCGGAGAGCTCTCTGAGAGCTAGAGGGCTTAAGATTAGAAGCCGGGCGGTGGAGGTGCCGCCAGCAGCCCATTTCCGCCAGTTCACGATCCCCGCAGCGACATGTAAAACGTCGCAGCAGGTCCGGGAGAGCTTCCCGCAAGCGCGAACGCGTGCCTGCACGCGCGCAGGCACGCGTGGAAGCGTTCCTGGCAGCGCTTCAGAGACGCTGCACGGGAGCCCCGAAGAGCCCCAGAAGCGCGTCGCGGGAGCGTCGGACGGCTCGCCAAGAAAGCTTTTCGGCGTGCGTGCTCTGTGCTCTCCGGTTTTTGGACGCTACCAAGTCTCGACAGACCTTTTGCTGATTTGCTCTCCGGGTTTTTCCCGGAGAGCTTTCTGAGAGCTAGAGGGCTTTAGATAAGAAGCCGGACCGGGCACCGGCGGTGAACCGTCAACCTGGTCACCGCCGGGAACCTTGTAGAGCTCCTTCCACGCGTGAGGGTGCTCGGAGTCGAAGACGAGAGCTTCTGGAGGCATTCTCGAAAAAAACAACATTGTTATTTTTATGTCGACGAGAAGTTGGTTGAGCCAAGTGTTTCGATAGTAAAAGAGCGCCTGTAGAGCTCGCATTAAGACGCCGAGGCCTTCAAAGTCGTTTACAGGTGCGAAAAATCTGGTTTCTCGAAATGAATTGTCAAATATCTTTCAAATCTTAGCAAAGCCGACCCAAAGTTATCACATCTTCTTTTCTGGCCGGATCCACCAACTAGTTGCTCCTAATTTTCCGATGGTAAAACTTGCTCTAGAGAGCTGAGCTTCTCAGAAAACAAAGTTTATATGATAATGCTCGGCGTAAAAATCTGCTTTCTCAAAATGAATTGTCAATTATCTTTCAAATCTTAGGAAAACTGACCCAAATGTGCCACATTGTCTCTTTTGGTAGGGTCGGCCAACTAGCTCCACCCCGCGCCGGAATTCCTCTCCGCCAGCAGCCCATCTCCGCCGCTCCACGATCCTCGTAGCAACTCGCTTGTCCCGGCAGCGGGTCCGGGAGAGCTTCCGGCAAGCGTGAACGCGTGCCTGCACACGTGCAGGCACGCGTGGAAGCGTTCCTGGCAGCGCTTCAGAAGCGCTGCAGGCGAGCCCCCAGAGCCCCAGAAGAGCTTCCCCAGAGCTTCTGTGGGTTCGCCAGGAAGGCTTCCTGGTTTGTTCCCTCTTTGCTCTCCGAGTTTTGACGCTGCCAAATTCCCGGAGAGCTCGCTGAGAGCTAAAGGGTTTAGAGTTAGAAGCCGGACGGTGGTGGTGCCCGCCAGGAGCTCCTCCACGGCGCTCCACGTTCCCCGCAGCGACTCGCCCGGCCCGGCAACGGGTCCGGGAGAGCTTCCGGCAAGCTTCCACGCGCGCCTGCACGCGTGCAGGCACGCGTGGAAGCGTTTCTGGTAGCGCTTCGGCAGCGCTGCAGAGCTTCCCGGAGCTCTCCAGAAAAGATATTCCGTCCCAAAAGGGTCTCTTTGCTCTCCGGGTTTTGGACGCTACCAAGATTCCCCGAGAGCTCTCTGAGAGCTAGAGGGTTTTAGATTAGAAGCCGGACGGTGGTGGTGCCCGCCAGCAGCCCATCTTCGCCGGTCCACGAACCTCGCAGCAGCTCGTTCGTCCCGGCAGCGGGTCCGGGAGAGCTTCCGGCAAGCGTTTACGCGTGCCTGCACGCCTGCAGGCACGCGTGGAAGCGCTCCTGGCCGCTTCTCAGAAGCGCTGCAGAGGAGCCCCCAGAGCCCCGGAAAAGCTTCCCGAGAGCTTCTGTGGGCTTGCCAGGAAGGCTTAACTTGTAGAGCTTCCCTGAGCAAGTTATTGCTGGAAGCTTAAGAGTAATAACCCGTAGAGCTCCCCTTCGCAAGTTATTGCTTGAAGCTTAAGAGCAATTCCCGGAGAGCTCGCTGAGAGCTAAAGGGTTTAAGATTCCCGGAGAGCTCGCTGAGAGCTAAAGGGTTTAAGATTGGAAGCCGGACGGTGGCGGTGACCGCCAGGAGCTCCTCCACGGCGGTCCACAGGCCTCGCAGGGGTTCGTTTGAGCAGGCAGCTGGTCCGGGAGAGCTTCGGGCAAGCTTCCACGCGCGCCTGCGCGCGTGCAGGCGCGCATGGAAGCGTTTCTGGTAGTCCTTCAGCAGCGCTGCAGGGGAGCTTCCCAGTTCCTTAGGCTCCCTTCGCTCTCCGGGATTTGGACGCTACCAAGTTCCGGGAGCTAGTTGGCAAGAAAAATCACGACGGACCTTTTTCCCAGAGAGCTCGCTGAGAGCTGAAGGGCTTAAGAGTAGAAGCCCGACGGTGGTGGTGCCTGCCAGGAGCTCCTCCACGGCGGTCCACTGGCCTCGCAGCGGCTCCGGCGGCCCGGCGACGTGTCCGGGAGAGCTTCCGGCAAGCTTCCACGCGTGCCTGCATGCGTGCAGGCACGAATGGAAGCGATTCTGGCAGCGCTTCCTCGCCGCTCCAGGGGGGGCCCCCAAGGCCCTCCAGGGAAGATTTCCCGTCCCCGAGATTCTCTTTGCTCTTCGGGTACCTCGTAGAAATTCCCTTAGCAAGTTGCTGGAAGCTTAAGAGTAACTCGTAAAGCTTCCCTTAGCAAGTTATTGCTGGAAGCTTAAGAGTAACTCGTAAAGCTTCCCTTAGCTAGTTGCTGGAAGCTTAAGAGAAATTCCGGCGCGCCGGAGAGCTAGTTGGCAAGAAAAATCTCGACGGACCTTTCGCTGACTTTTGGTCGGTTGAAAATTCCCGGATAGCTCATTGGAGAGCTGAGGGTTTCAGAGAAGAAACCGGGGGTGGGTGGTGGCGAGAACACGCCCACCTCCGCCGGTCCACGATCCCCGCAGCGGCTCGCCTGAGCCGGCAACGGGTCCGGGAGCGCTTCCAGCAGCCGTTCAGGCGTGCCCGCACGCGTGCAGGCACGCGCGGCAGCGTCGCTGGCAGCGCTTCCGAAGAGCTTCAGAGGAGCTTCCGGGGAGATCCCCAGGGCCTCCCAAAAGAGCTTCAGAGCCCGCACGAACGCGGGCACGCCTCGCCCTGGCCGAGGAACTGGGATTGCCGCGCCCACGTTTACCTCGTACAGCCCTTCAGCTAGAGAAATTCCGGCGCGAGGTGGAGCTAGTTGGCCCACCCGGCCGAGGCGGACAATGTTTCCGGAGAGCCCGCTGAGAGCTTAAGGGCTTAAGATTAAAAGCCGGACGGTGGTGGTGCCCGCCAGCAGCCCATCTCCGCCAGTCCACGATCCTCGCAGCAGCTCGCCAGAGCTGGCAACGTGTCCGGAAGAGCTTCCGGCAAGCTTCCACGCGTGCCTGCACGCGTGCAGGCACGCATGGAAGCGATTCTGGCAGCGCGTCAGCAGCGCTGCAGGGAAGCCCTCCAGAGCGCCACAAGAGCTTGGCGAGAGCGTTGAGGGCCCGCTAGGATAGCTTTCTCCTAAGTGTGCCCTTTACTCTCCGCGTTCTGGACGCTACCAAGTGACACCGGAGAGCTCGCTGAGAGCTAAAGGGTTTAAGATTAGAAACCGGAGGGTGGTGGTGCCCGCCAGGAGCTCCTTGCCGTCGCTCCACAGGCCTCGCAGCGCCTCCGGCGGCCCGGCTACGTGTCCGGGAGAGCTTCCGGCAAGCTTCCAAGCGTGCCCGCATACGTGCAGGCACGCATGGAAGCGGTTCTGGCAGCGCTTCAGCAGCGCTGCAGGGGGGCCCCCCGCAGCTCTCCAGGAAAGATTCCCGTCCCGAGGGTGTCTTCGCTCGTCGGGTTTTGGACGCTAGCAAGTGGGCGCTGACTTTTGGTCGGTTGAAAAAAACTCGTAGAGCTTCCCTTAGCACGTTATTGCTGGAAGCTTAAGAGTAATACCTTGTAGAGCTCTTCGGCATCGATGAGCTAGAGGAATTCCGGCGCGGGGTGGAGCTAGTTGGCCCACCGGGCCGAGGCGGACAATGTGGCAACTTTTGAGTGGTTTTGCGAATATTTGAAAGATATTTGGCAATTCATTTTGAGAAAGCAGATTTTTCGCACCTGTAAACGACTATGAGGGCCTCTCTGTCTTAGTATGAGCTCTGTAGGCGCATTTTACTATGAAAACACTTGGGGGAACCATCTTCACGTCGAAACGAAAAAAATGTTTTTTCTTCTTTTCGAGAAATGCTTCCAGAAGCTCTCTCTTTCGACTTCGAGCACTATTACACGTGGAATGAGCTCTACGAGGTTCCCGGCGGTGACCAGGTTGACGGTTTACCGCCGGCGCCAGTTCCCGGAGATCTCGCTGAGAGCTACAGGGCTTTAGAATAGAAGCAGGGCGGTGGTTGTGCCCGCCAGCAGCCCATCTTCGCCGCTCCAGAATCCCCGCAGCGGTTCGTTCGAGCCGGCAGCTGGTCCGGGAGAGCTGCCGGCAAGCTTCCACGCGTGCCTGCACGCGTGCAGGCACGCACGGACGCGTTTCTGGCAACGCTGCGGCAGCGCTGCAGGGGTCCTGTCCAAAGCGGCAGAGAAGCCCTGCGAGAGCGATGCGAAAGCTTTCTCGTGTGTACCTCGTAGAGCTCTTCGGCATAGATGAGCAAGAGGAATTCCGGCGCGGGGTGCAGCTAGTACCTCGTAGAGTTTTTTCCCGGAGAGCTCGCTGAGAGCTAAAGGCTTTCAGATTCCCGGAGAGCTCGCTGAGAGCTACAGCGCTTCGGAAGCGCTGCCGGGGAGCTCCCCAGAGCCCCAGAAGGGCTTCACGCGTGCTTCCGTGGGCTTGCCAGAATGGTTTTCTGATGTGTCTTCTCTTTCCTGGGGAGCTCGCTGAGAGCTAAAGGGTTTAGGATTAGAAGCCGGACGGTGGTGGTGCCCGCCAGCAGCCCATCTTCGCCGGCCCACGATCCTCGCAGCGACTCGCCTGAGCCGGCAGCGTGTCTGGGAGAGCTTCCGGCGAGCGTCTAGGAATGCCCGCACGCGCGCAGGCACGCGTGGAAGCGTATCTGGCATCGCTTCGAAAGCGCTGCCGGGGAGCCCCCAGAGCCCCAGAGGAGCATCACGCGCGCTTCCGTGGGCTTGCCAGAAAGGTTTTTCGGTGTGCGTTCTCTTTGCTCTCCGGGTTTCGGGCGCTACCAAGTGCTATCCGGGTTTTGGACGCTACTATTAGAAGCCGGACGGTGGTGGTGCCTGCCAGGAGCTCTCCACGGCGATCGACAGTCCTCGCAGCAACTCCGATGAACCGGAAACGTTACAGGATAGCTTCGTGGGCTGCGTAGGGTTCTTAGAGAAGAAGGCGGCCGGTGCGCGTACGCCGACGCACTCTTCCGCCCACCGCTCCGTGCCCTTCCGTGGGGTTCGGGTTCCGCAGCGTGTCCCGGAACGTCTGTTTGAATACGTTCCCGTAGCCTCGCGAAGCTCCCGGGCAGCGAGCTCTCACGCGTGCAAGCACGCCCGGAAGCGTCGTTCTCAGCCCTGCAAGGGCGCGCCAGACAAGCCTTACAGCGCCACTGCACGTTTACAGCTTTTCAGGAGCCCGCCGGACGAACTGTCCAGCGCCACCGCGCACCTGCGATGCGACCTTGAAACGACCTCGTGCACCGTTTCAGCCGAGCGCAGAACACGTGCAACGTGAGAGGTGCGCTTGCGCGACGAGACGCGGTCTTCGCGCGCGTGTCTCGCGCTTGGCTATCTGGGTTTTAGACAACAGCAGGTGTCCGGGGGAGCTTCGGGCAAGCTTCCACGCGTGCCTGCACACGTGCAGGCACGCATGGAAGCGTTTCGTGAGCTTCCCAGAGCTTTCCAGGGAAGATTTCCGGAGAGCTCGCTCAGAGCTAGAGGGTTTAAGATTGGAAGCCGGACGGTGGTGGTGCCCGCCAGCAGCCCATATTCGCCGGTCCAGAATTCTCGCAGCAGGTCGTTCGAGCCGGCAACTGGTCCAGAAGAGCTTCCGGCAAGCTTGCACGCGTGCCCGCACGCGTGCAGGCACGCGTGGAAGCGCATCTGGCAGCGCTTCGGAAGCGCTGCGGGGGAGCGCCCCCGAGCCCCAGAAGAGCTTCACGCGAGCTTCCGTGGGCTTGCCAGGCAGGTTTTCCGGTGTGTGTGCTCTTTGCTCTTCGGACGCTACCAATTTCCCGTCTCCAAACGCTCTCTTCGCTCTCCGGGTTTTGGACGCTTCCAAGTCGGCATCGATGAGCTAGAGGAATTCGGGCGCGGGGTCGAGCTAGTTTGGCGACCCCGACGGACAATGTGCGAATTTTGGGCCGATTGGACAAACTTCGTGAGAGATTTGAACATTCATTTTGAGAACTGGTATTTTCGCACCTGTAGTAGGTTATTTTGCTCGCGTCCATGAATTCTGGTGCCCGTAGGGCAGTATTGCAATCAAAATAGTTGGCGGAACCGTCTTTTCATGAAAACATAAGCTGGATTTTTCGAGTTTGGCATCATGCTCCAGAGTCTTTCTGTATATGTACCGAGAAGCGCCGTGCGAGAAAAGAGCTCTACGAGGATCTGGTGGTAATCTGGTTGGCGGTTTTCCAGTTGGCCAACCCGGCCCGGGCGGACAATTTGATCACCTTTGGTCGGTTTTTGGAAGATAGCGAGATATTTTGAAATTCGTTTTACAAAATCTTTTTTTATTCTATGCAGTGAATCATGGCGCTTCGGATGGTGCAATCCTTAGGGCTCTAGCTACATTATATCGATCAAAAGACTGCGGAGAACCAGTAACTCGTAGAACTTCTCTTAGCAAGTTATTGCTGGAAGCTCAAGAGTAATTCTGGGGCGATGGAAAGCTAGTTGGCAAGAAAATCTCGACGGATCTTTTGGTGACTTTTGGTCGGTTGAAAATTTTTCTCGAAATTCAATCATTCGTTAGAGCTCTAGTATTTTTTCTCGTGATATTCGATCTTATACTACAACGGGTATCTCGACTAGCATCTTGATCTCAGCTCGATCGGGTACCTTTTACTGCCAAAAAGCACTCCGGCGGGATCGGCCGTTTCAAGTCATCTTGATACGCGCTGTCGGTTTTCTCAAGATAACCTGAGCTTGAGGACAGCTACAGAGGTGGTACTCACAGGTAAAGAAAGCGATTGGAAATAACCAGGCGCGTTCGTGTGTTCAATCGAGAGCTCTGAACTCGGTTTTCTGCCTGAGCTAGGTTCGCGAAACATTTGTATTGTTCGAGTCATCTTGAGAAGTGCTCTCGGTTTTCTGCACTTAACTCGTGCTGGGGGAATGCTACAGTGCTGCTGGTCACAGAAATCGATTTGAAGACATCAGGCGCGTCCGTCGGTCGAACCTAGAGCTGGGAAATCGGTCTGCTGCTCGAACTAGGTCCGCGAAACTATTGTATTATTCGAGTTATCTGAGAGTTGCTGTCCGTTTTCTGCACTTAACTCGGGCTGTAGGGGGGCTGCAGGGCTGGTAATCACAGGAGTCGATTCGGAGACATCAGACGCGTCCGTCTGTTGCATTGAGAGGTCTGAACTCGGTTTGATTCTAGAGTTGGGTTGCCCAACTGTTCGTTGTTTTGTCAGAGTCATTTGAGAGGTCTGAAATCGCTTGGGCTAAAAAACTAGTCGTTCTCTGGATTTTTTCTTCACGTTATATACTGTCAGGAAGCTCTGCGAGTCCCCCGGCGGCAACAAAGGTTGACGGTTTACGGCCGGCGCCCAGTATTGTGCGAAAACAAGATTTCTTTATTTTTGAAGCTGGTATTGAGAAGCGTTTTTCTGCTGTTATCTCGGATCTCACGTGTCTATTCAGAGCTCTACGAGGGTCCCGGCAGTAATCTGGTTGACGGTTCACCGCCGGATCGTCATATTCGAAAAACCGACCCCAGATCATCACATTGTCTGTCCGGACCGGGTTGGCCAACTAGCTGCACCCCGCGCCGGAATTCCTCTAGCTCATCGATGCCGAAGAGCTCTACGAGCGACTTGGTAGCGTCCAAAACCGAGAGAGCAAAGAGACCGTCGAGAGAGGGCAACTTGGTAGCGTCCAAAACCCGGAGAGCAAAGAGACCGTCGAGAGAGGGAAACTTGGCGCGTCCAAAACCCGGAGAGCACAGGGCAACTGGGAGAGATTTGAAATTTGTTTTGCAATTTCAATTTTTATTCTATGAAGTGAATCATGGCGCTTTCGATGGTGCAATTCTCAGCGCCCTAGCTGCATTATTTCGATTAAAAGACTAGGGGGAACTACCGTTGTGTACGACCGAAAAAAAGATGTCTTTATCTTTGAAGCTAGTGTGCAGAAGCTTTTTTCCGCTGTTATCTCGGAACCGACCTGGTCTATGCAGAGCTCTACCCTGCGGTAACCTGGTTGACGGTTTACCGCCGGTTCCCAGTTTTATTTTTCCGACGGTCTTTCCGACGGTCTCTTTGTTCCAGGGCGCTGGAGAGCTAGTTGGCAAGGAAAATCTCGACGGACCTTTTGCTGACTTTCCGTCGGTTGAAAATTTTGTCCTCGAAATTGAACAATTTGTTTGAGCTCTAGCATTTTTTTCCGTGATATTCGATCTTATTCCCGCTCGCCATCTTGATCTCAGCTCGCTTGGGTATCTTTTACTGCCAAAAAGCACACGGGCGGGATCGGCCGAGTCATCTTCTCACGCGGTGACGGTTTTGTCAAGACAACTCAAGCTTCAGGACAGCTACAGAGCTGGTAAGCAAAGCTAATCGATTCAGAATGATCGGTCGCGTTCGCATATTGAAGTCAGAGGTCTGAATTCGGTCTAAGCTAGGTGCGCAAACCTATTCGTAGTATTCGAGTCATCTTGACAGGCGCTCTCGGTTTTCTGCACTTAACTCGAGGTACAGGACAGCCAAAGAGCTCATACGTACAGAATCTGATTCAGAATCATCATTGGCCGTTGTCTGTTCAATCCAGAGCTCTGAACTCGGTCTGCTGCCCGATCTAGAATCGCGGAACTATTCGTATTGTTCGAGTCAACTTGAGAGATGCTGTCGGTTCTATGCACTCAATTCGGGCTGTCGGGGGGCTGCACGGCTGGTAATCACTTGGATCGATTCGGAGACATCAAGCGCGTCCGCCTTCCGAATCCAGAGCTCCGAACTCTTTCTGCGGCCCGAACTAGGTCCGCGAAACTATTCGTATTGTTCGAGTCATCCTGAGAGGTGCTGTCGGTTTCCTGCACTTAACTCGGCTGCAGGGGGGCTGCAGGGCTGGGATTACAGGGATCGATCCAGAGACATCAGACGCCTACGCCTGTCGCATGCAAACTGGGTCTGATACTCGAACTAGGTTTGCCAAACTATTCGTATTGTTCGAGTCATCTTGAGAGGTGCTGTCGATTTACGCACGTAACTCGGGCTGTAGGAGAGCTACAGAGCTCGTACAGAAGACAATCTGGAAGCATCGGGGGCGTTCGGCTGTTGCATCCGAGAGGTCTCAAATTGCCAGGGCTGAAAATTTATTTTTTTCGGTGTAATTTTTGTTTCGACATTAGATGTTGTCAGGAAAGTCCCACGGCGGTAACAAAGGTTGACGGCTTACCGCCGGCGCCCAGTTTTGGTTCTCAAAATTCAACAATTCGTTTCAGCTCTAGTATTTTTCCCATGCTATTCGATCTTATTCCCGCTCGCCAATCGGGTACCTTTTACTGCCAAAAAGCAGGCAGGCGGGATCGGCCGCTTCGAGTCATCTTGACACGCGCTGTCGGTTTTCTGAAGATAACTCGAGCTTCAGGACAGCTACAGAGCTTGTTAGCAATCGATCCAGAATCATCAGGCGCGAACTCGGTCTCCTAGCCGAGCTAGGTCGGCAAACCTATTCGTATTATTCGAATAATCTTGACCGACGCTCTCGGTTTTCAACACTTAACTCGAGCTACAGGTCAGCTAGAGAGCTGATACGTACAGAATCTAATTCTGAATCATCAGTGGCCGTTCTCTGTCGAATCGAGAGCTCTGCACTCGGTCTGCTGCCCGATCTAGAATCGCGAAACTATTCGTATTGTTCGAGTCATATTGAGAGATGCTGTCGGTTCTCTTCACTTAACTCGGGCTGTAGGGGGGCTGCATGGCTGGTAATCACTGGAATCGATTTGGAGACATGAAGCGCGTCCGCCTTGCGAATCGAGAGCTCCGAACTCTGTCTGCTGCCCGAACTAGGTCCGCGAAACTATACGTATTTTTCGAGTCATCCCGAGAGGTACTGTCGGTTTCCTGCATTCGGGCTGTAGGGGGGCTGCAGGGCTGGTAATCACAGGAATCGATTCAGAGACATCAGACGCGTCCGTCTGTCGCATCCAGAGGTCTGAACTCGGCCTGATACTTTGCCAAACTATTTGTATTGTTCGAGTCATCTTGAGAGGTGCTGTCGATTTACGCGCGTAACTCGGTGTAGGAGAGCTGCAGAGCTCGTACAGAAGATAATCCAGAAGCATCGGGGGCGTTCGGCTGTTGCATCCGAGAGGTCTGAAAGTGCTTGGGCTGAAAACCTTTTTTTTCGTGTAATTTTTCTCGACATTATGTGTTGTCAGGAAGCTCTACGAGTCCCCGGCGGTAGCAACCTTGATATTTTACAAGATTTCGATAATGTCACTCCGTGCCTCGCCATGCGCTGTCTTCGTGCTCTTGACATACCTGCTGATCTCATTGTGGCGTTGATTGAACCCATGATGGATAATCAGTGCGTGGCCAGCTTCGAGGGCATCGAGGCATCGTCAGCGGTCTATTGGGACAAATCTATTCGAACGGGAGGAGTAGAGGGACCGATGATTTTTCTTGCAGTTTCTATTGTACTCTGGAGAGATGTGATCGACAGATGGAGGCAGGAAACGCAGTACGGTATCAAATTGGAAAATGATGAGCGCATGTTCAACGGTGAGCGTATGACCCACAGTTTCTGGGCAGATAATCTTCTGTTGTATGCGAAGACCCGCACTGACCTCGAGTTGATGGTGCGTGACATGAGTATCCCGCTGATGAATGCAGGAATGACCTGGAAGCCGAAATCTTTGATGTATATTTACTTTGGTGCGCCGCCTGGCATCCCGCCGTCCCCCGAGCAGGATATCCGTGTGCTGGTGCCGTCTAGTGACGCTGCTCTTGGGACCCGAGAAGTGGTCCTACCGCGTGTTCAGTCGTTTGAGATCCTGGGAGCCACTCTGGAGGAGACCTGGAAGGACCACTCGGACTCAGAGGCCATGCTCCAGAAAGCCCAGAAGATGTTCTTTGGGGAAATCGCGTATTATCGCTGCTCTGGGATTGACTTGGCTGAAAGATTTACTCGCTATCAAGCTAAAGTGATTGCTGCATTATTATTCAACTGTGAGGGCAGAACGCCCGACTATTCTACCATTGCTGCTGTTCACTATTTTGAAGGCAGATGTCTAGCGATAATGTCAGGTCTACGCAAGCGGAGAACTGAAGGCTGGTCTGAGTTTCAACGTAGGCGATACAAAGCGGGACGACAGAGTTTTGTTGAGCTTGGATTCCGAAGTGCGGTGCAGATATGGATATTTCGCTGTTGGGATTGGGCTAAGGATGTCTCAGTTGCTGCAAGTATTCGTATGAGGAGATACACAACACACACAGAGGAGGAGGAGGGAGAGACGGTACCAAATCGGCGTCAGAGGAAAACTCGGGCGATGGCGGCGGCGGCGGCTTCTCATGCATATCATGTATCTCAGATATCCCAGATGTCGAGTGGCTGTCGTCGGCGGACACCGGATGATCAGCCTGCCATACCTGAGGAGTCGGACATGTCACGTGAATGGATGATATCTAGGCTGGCCATGCTACATGGAAGGGGGAAGTGGACGGAACATCGTGACACATGTATTCTAGCGTTGCCTGCAAAAGATAGGAAGCAACTCACACGCATGAACATGGGCGGCCCTCCCCGTGGACATACTGTGTGGGACTGGTGTTTGTGCGATCTCTTTGGTTGCGAGTGGTACCTCTCGTTCGACAGCTCCGCTGGGTCCCGAGAGAAATATTGCAAGCATTTGCTGACTGTGATTGGTATGCAACACTTGTTCGACTTGTTTGTTTTACCCAGGCCACCTGGTGCGAGGCACGTGAAGGCGGAGGAGGAGGAGGAGAGAGAGATGAATGAGAGGATGAGCAAACGTATTGCCGCTAATTATGAGAATGAAACGGAGTGGAGGTGTGAGAATATTGAGCGTCTTGGGATGGAGATCTTGGGAGATAGTAAGACGGTTGTAATCTGGATGTGTGGTGAGTGGCAGATTCGCAACGAGCAGTATGTGCGACTGGTGGGAACACTACAAAATACGGTATCGATGCTGTCTGGATGGGGACTGACCTCACCTGCATCGGGACAGAATCTGTATAAGCATTTCTTTCGTGAGGGTAATGAGCGTGCGGATAGATTGTCGTGGGAGGCCAGAGGTGGCCAAACTATTACTCGCTGGTTTGCATATGATAAGTTCCTCAGTACTCGTAAGACTGCTCTCCGTGGTGCATTCGATGGGGGTGTCAGTAATGAAGGATGTGGAGGTGGGTGGTGGCTTCAGATTGGCGTTGTAGGTAGGGGTTCCAGCGTGCAGGTTGATTTTCCCATCTCCTCCTCCTCCTCCTCCTCCTCTTCCTCCTGCACCAGCTCGCACAGCTTCCATTGGCACGATGTGGCCGAGGAGGCGATGAGCTTGCCTCCTGGTAGCACAGTAACCTGCTGTGAACTAACTGCCTGCGCTGCCCTGACGAGAGCTGCTGCTAAGGTGGCGTGCGCTCTGCTGCGACCTACCTAAGATGGTGGGGGGCTCGGTTGCACTGCTCCGCCGATTCGGATTCGGATTCTAGTGGCGGACCGCAAACCGCAAAAAAAAACAAAGGTTGACGCTTTACCGCCGGCGCCCAGTTGGCCGACCCGACCACAAGAGACAATGTGATGACTTTGGGTCGTTTTTGCTAATATTTGAAAGATATTTGACAATTCATTTTGAGAACCGGTATTTTTCTCACGTGTAGTGGGTTATGCCGCGTCTGCCAGTTAAATTTTCAAGTCCGCAGCTGCAATATTACTATCAAAAGACTTGCAGGAACCGACGTTGGACAAATACAGAAAAACGTGATTTCTCGAGATTTTCCTTTCGCGTTCCAGAAGCTTTCTGCATGTGCTGCGACGATCGCCGTGCAAGAAAAGAGCTCTACGAGGTTCCCGGCGGTGACCAGGTTGACGGTTTACCGCCGGTTCCCATTTGGCCAACCCGGCCCCGACGGACAATGTGCGAACTTTGGGTCGGTTGGACAAACTTTGCGAGAGATTTGAACATTCGTTTTAAGAACGGGTATTTTTCGCATCTGCAGTGGGTTGTGCCGCGTCTGCCAATAAATTCGCAGGTCCGTAGCTGCAGTATTACTTTCAAAACACTTGGCGGAACCGCCGTTAGGTGAGAACTAAAAAAACTTACTTTTTCGAGTCTTCAGCTCGCGTATCAGAAAAGCTCCTGCCACATGTTCTAAGCAGCGCCGTGCGAGAAAAGAGCTCTACGAGGCTCGCGGCGGTAACCTGGTTGACGGTTTACCGCCGGCTCCCAGCAATTCCGGGGCGCTGGAGAGCTAGTTGGGAAGAAAAATCTCGACGGACCTTTTGCTGACTTTTGGTCGGTTGAAAATTTTGTTATCGAAATTTGAACATTCGTTAGAGCTCTAGTATTTTTTCCCGTGATATTCGATCTTACTCCCGCTCGCCATCTTGATCTCAGCTCGATCGGGTACCTTGTACTGCCAAAAAGCAGACAGGCGGGATCGGCCGTTTCGAGTCATCTTGTCACGCGGTGACGGTTTTCTTAAGACAACTCGAGCTTTCGGACAGCTACAGAGCTGGTAAGCACAGCTAATCGACTCAGAATGATCAGGCGCGTTCGTCTGTTGAACCTAGAGGTCTGAACTCGGTCTGCTAGCCGAGCTAGGTCCGCAAACCCATTCGTATTATTCGAATCATCTGGACAAACGCTCTCAGTTTTATGGATTTAACTCGAGCTTCAGGACAGATCACAGCTCATACGTACAGAATCTGATTCAGAATCATCAGTGGCCGTTGTCTGTTGAATCCAGAGCTCTGAATCTGCTGCCCGATCTAGAATCGCGAAACTATTCGTATTGTTCGAGCCAACTTGAGAGATGCTGTCGGTTCTCTGCACTCAATTCGGGCTGTAGGGGGGCTGCACGGCTGGTAATCACTTGGATCGATTCGGAGACATCAAGCGCGTCCGCCTTCCGAATCCAGAGCTCCGAACTCTGTCTGCTGCCCGAACTAGGTCCGCGAAACTATTCGTCTTGTTCGAGTCATCCTGAGAGGTGCTGTCGGTTTCCTGCACTTAACTCGGGCTGTAGGGGGGGCTGCAGGGATGGTAATCACAGAAATCGATTCAGAGACATCAGGCGCGTCCGCCTGTCGCATGCAGAGGTCTCAACTCGGTCTGATACTCGAGCTAGGTTTGCCAAACTATTCGTATTGTTCGAGTCATATTCAGAGGTGCTGTCGATTTACGCACGTAAGTCGGGCTGTAGGAAAGCTACAGAGCTTGTACAGAAGACAATCCAGAAGCATCGGAGGCGTTCGGCTGTTGCATCCGAGAGATCTGAAATTGCTTAAGCTAAAAAACTATTTCTTCTGTGTAATTTCCTCGACATTATATGTTCTCAGGAAGCTCTACGAGTCCCCGGCGGTAAGAAAGGTTGACGGTTTACCGCCGGCGCCCAGTTGGCCCACCCGGCCGAGGCGGACAATGTGGCAACTTTTGGGTGGTTTTGCGAATATTTGAAAGATATTTGACATTTTATTTTGAGAAAGCAGATTTTTGCGCGTCACATTGGCATTTAAACTCCTCTCTGACAGTACCTCAGCTCTCCTGATGCATTTTTGCATGAGTTGACTTCCAGGAACTGAGCGAATATGAACATCGAAAAAATCTAAAATGAAGATTTTCGAAAAATCTCTATTGTGTCACTCTGCGTCGATTCCCTGCACTCTTGCCAGTGGAAGAAGCTCTACGAGGTTCCCGGCGGTGAGCAGGTTGACGGTTCACCGCCGGCGCCAGTAATTCCGGGGCGCTGGAGAGCTAGTTGACAAGAAAAATCTCGACGGACGTTTTGACGACTTTTGGTCGGTTGAAAATTTTGTTCTCGAAATTCAACCATTCGTTAGAGCTCTAGTATTTTTTCCAGTGATATTCGATCTTACTCCCGCTCGCCATCTTGATCTCAGCTCGATCGGGTACCTTTTACTGCCAAAAAGCACTGCGGCGGGATCGGCCGTCTCGAGTCATCTCGTCACGCGCTGTCGGTTTTCTGAAGACAAATCGAGCTTTAGGACAGCTACAGAGCTGGTAAGCACAGCTAATCGATTCAGAATGATCAGGCGCGTTCGTCTGTTGAACCTAGAGGTTTGAACTCGGTCTGCTAGCCGAGCTAGGTCCGCAAACTTATTCGTATTATTCGAGTCATCTTGACAGACGCTCTCGGTTTTCTGTACTTAACTCGAGCTACTGGACAGCTATAGAGCTGATACGTACAGAAACCGATTCAGAAGTATGAATTGCGTTTGTCTGTTGAATCCAGAGCTCTGAACTCGGTCTGCTGCCCGATCTATAATCACGAAACTATTCGTATTGTTCGAGTCATCTTGAGAGATGCTGTCGGTTCTCTGCACTGAACTCGGGCTGTGGGGGGCTGCATGGCTGGTAATCACTGGAATCGATTCGGAGACATAAGGTGCGTCCGCCTTTCGAATCCAGAGCTCGGAACTCTGTCTGCTGCCGAGTCCGCGAAACTATTATTGTTCGAGCCATCCTGAGGTGCTGTCGGTTTCCTACACTGAACTCGGGCTGTAGGAGGGCTGCAGGGCTGGTAATCACAGGAATCGATTCAGAGACATCAGACGCGTCCGCCTGTTGCATGGAGAGGTCTGAACTCGGTCTGATCCTCGAGCTAGGTTTGCCAAACTATTCGTATTGTTCGAGTCATATTGAGAGGTGCTGTCGATTTACGCAAGTAACTCGGGCTGTAGGAGAGCTACAGAGCTCGTACAGAAGACAATCCAGAAGCATCGGGGGCGTTCGGCTGTTACATCGGAGAGGTCTGAAATTGCTTGGGCTGGAAAACTATTTTTTCAGTGTAATTTTTCTTCGACATTACATGTTGTCAGGAAGCTCTACGAGTCCCCCGGCGGCAACGATGGTTGACGGTTTACCGCCGGCGCCCAGTTGGTCGACCCGGCCAGAAAGGACAAAGTGATAACTGTTTGGTGGTTTTGCGAATATTTGAAAGATATTTGACAATTCATTTTAAGAAAACAGATTTCTACTCCGAGCATTGGTATCTAGACTTCAATCTGCGAGCAGCTCAGCTCTTTCGAGACAGTTTTACTATCCAAACATTTGGAGAAACCGACGTCACGTTGAGACCGAGAAATGCAAATATGATGTTTTTCTAGAAATGCTATGAGAAGCGGTCTGCTTTGAATCTGAGCATTGCTACGCGTGCAAGGAGCTCTACGAGGTTCCCGGCGGTAACCAGGTTGACGGTTTACCGCCGGCGCCAGTTGGCTTGAAAAATCTCGACGGAACTTTTGCTGACTTTTGGTCGGTTGAAAATTTTGTTCTCAAAATTTGAACATTCGTTAGAACTCTAGTATTTTTTCCCGTGGTATTCGATCTTATTCCCGCTCGCCATCTTGATCTCAGCCCGATCGGGTGAATATTACTATCGAAAAGCACTGTGGCGGGATCAGTCGTTTCGAGTCATTTTGATACGCGTTGTTGGTATATTGGACTTAACTCGAGACACAGGACAGCTACATAGCTGGCAAGCACACCTTATCGATTCAGAATGATGAGGCGCGTTCGTCTGTTGCATCCAGAGGTCTGAAATCGGTCTGCTAGCCGAGTTAGATCCGCAAACCTTTTCGTATTATTCGAGTCATCTTGACAGGCGCACGTGTTGTCGGTTTTCTCAACTTAACTCGAGCTCTAGGCAAGCTACAGAGCTCCTAGGCACAGCAGGCGACTCAGAATGATCATGCGCGTGTGCTCATTGCCTGCGAGCTTCCAACATGAGCTAGAGAATTCGAGAAACCATTGACAAAATATTCGCCATGAGTCGAAATGTTGGTAGGAGCTGTTGGTTTTCTCAAGCTGTAGGGC
This sequence comes from Prorocentrum cordatum, assembly GCA_963575745.1. NCBI lineage: Eukaryota > Dinophyceae > Prorocentrales > Prorocentraceae > Prorocentrum > Prorocentrum cordatum. The sequence continues at coordinate 29,535 of CAUYUJ010001097.1, forward strand.
AGCTACAGAGCTCTTAGGCACAGCGTCAGGAAGCTCTACGAGTCCCCTGGCGGTAACCAAGGTTGACGGTTTACCGCCGGCGCCCAGTTCCGGCGCGCTGGAGAGCTAGTTGGCTTGAAAAATATCGACGGAACTTTTGCTGACTTTTGGTCGGTTGAGAATTGTGTTCTCAAACTTTGAACATTCGTTAGAGCTCTAGTATTTTTTCCCGTGATATTCGATCTTATTCCCGCTCGCCATCTTGATCTCAGCCCGATCGGGTGAATATTACTATCGAAAAGCACTGTGGCGGGATCAGTCGTTTCGAGTCATTTTGATACGCGCTGTCGGTATATTGGACTTAACTCGAGACACAGGACAGCTACATAGCTGGCAAGCACACCTTATCGTTTCAGAATGATGAGGCGCGTTCGTCTGTTGCATCCAGAGGTCTGAAATCGGTCTGCTAGCCGAGTGAGATCCGCAAACCTATTCGTATTATTCGAGTCATCTTGACAGGCGCACGTGTTGTCGGTTTTCTCAACTTAACTCGAGCTCTAGGCAAGCTACAGAGCTCCTAGGCACAGCAGGCGACTCAGAATGATCATGCGCGTGTGCTCATTGCCTGCGAGCTTCCAACATGAGCTAGAATTCGAGAAACCATTGACAAAATATTCGCCATGAGTCGAAATGTTGGTAGGAGCTGTTGGTTTTCTCAAGCTGTAGGGCAGCTACAGAGCTCTTAGGCACAGCGTCAGGAAGCTCTACGAGTCCCCCGGCGGTAACCAACGTTGACGGTTTACCGCCGGCGCCCAGTTGGCCCACCCGGCAGAGGCGGACAATGTGACAACTTTTGGGTGGTTTTGCGAATATTTGAAAGATATTTAACAATTCATTTTGAGAAACCAGATTTTTCGCACCTGTAGTGGGTTTTGCCGCGTCTGCCAGTAAAATTCTCAGGTCTGTAGGTGCAGTATTACTATCAAAACACTTGGGGAAACCGACGTTGAGTAAAAGCAGAAAATCGTGTTTTTTTTGAATTTTTTCTTTCTCGCTCCAGAAGCTTTCTCTCCGTGTTCCGACGATCGCCGTGGAAGAAAAGAGCTCTACGAGGTTCCCGGCGGTAGCCAGGTTGACGGTTTACCGCTGGTTCCAAAATTCTGGCGCGCTGGAGAGCTAGTTGGCAAGAAAAATCTCGACGGACCTTTTGCTGACTTTTGGTCGGTTGAAAATTTTTGTTCTCAAAATTTGAACATTCGTTAGAGCTCTAGTATTTCATCCCACCATATTCGATCTTATTCCCGCTTGCCGTCTTGATCTCAGCCCGATCGGGTACCTTTTACTGTCAAAAAGCATCGCGGCGGGATCGGCTGTTTCGAGTCATCTTGATACGCGTTGTCGGTATTCTGTACGTAACTCGAGCTGTAGGGCAGCTACAGAGCTCATTCTCACATGCGAATCATCAGGCGCGTTCGTCTGTTCCATCTAGAGGTCTGAACTCGGTCTGCTGCCCGAGCTAGATTCACGAAACTATTCGCGTTGTTGGAGTCATCTTGAGAGGTGCTGACAGTTTTCTGCACTTAACTCGGGCTATAGGGGGGGCTACAGGGCTCGTACTCACAGGAATCGATTCGAAGACATGAGGCGCGTCCGCCTGCCAAATCCAGAGCTCGAAACTCGGTCTGCTGCCCGAGCTAGGCTCGCACAACTATTCGTATTCGTCGAGTTATCTTGGGAGGTGCTGTCCGGCACTTAACTCGAGCTCTAAGGGGGCTGCAGGACTGGCAATCACTGTAATCGATTCGAATGCATTATTCACGTCTATCTGTCGCATTGAGAGCCCTGAACTCGGCCTGCTGCCCCGTATTGCTCGAGCCATCTTCAGAGATGCTGTCGATTTTCTGCACTTAACTCGGGCTGTAAGGGGGCTCCAGGGCTGGTCATCACAGAAATCGATTCGGAGACATCAGGCGCGTCTGCCTGTTGCATTAAGATGTCTGAACTCGGTCTGATACTCGAGCTAGATTCGCGAAACTATTTGTATTGTTCGAGTGATCTTGAGGTGCTTTCGATTTTCGCACGTAATTCGGGCTGTAGGAGAGCTAAAGCGCTCGTGCGCACAGAAAACGGTCCAGAAGAATGAGGGGCGCTTGGCTGTTGCATCGAAAGGTCTGAAATCGTTTAGGCTGAAAAACAATTCGTTCTCTGCATTTTTTTGGACATTATATGCTCAGGAAGCTCTACGAGTCCCCCGGCGGTAAGGAAGGTTGACGGTTTACCGCCGGCGCCCAGTAATTCGGACGCACTGGCTAGTTGGCTCGAAAAATCTCGACGGAACTTCTGCTGACTTTTGGTCGGTTGAAAATTTCGCTCTCGAAATTTAACCATTCGTTCGAGCTCTGGTATTTTTTCCCGTGATATTCGATCTTATTCCCGCTCGCCATCTTGATCTCAGCTCGATCGGGTGAATATTACTATCGAAAAGCACTGTGGCGGGATCGGCCGTTTTGAGTTATCTTGATACGCGCTGACGGTTTTCTGAACATAACTCGAGCTTTAGGACAGCTATAGAGCTTGTAAGCACAGCTAATCGATGTAGAATGATTAGGCGCGTTCGCCTGTTGAATCCAGAGGTCTGAACTCGGTCTGTTAGCCGAGCTAGGTCCGCAAACCTATTCGTATTATTCGAGTCATCTTGACAGGAACTCTCGGTTTTCTGTACTTAACTCGAGCTGTAGGACAGCTACATTGCTGATATTTTTTCAGAAACCGATTCAATCATCAGTTGCGTCAGAACTCTGAACTCGGTCTGCTGCCCGATCTAGAATCGCGAAACTATTCGCATTGGTCGAGTCATCTTGAGAAGTGCTCTCGGTTTTCTTCACTCAACTCGCGCTGAGGGGGGCTACAGTGCTGGTGGTCACAGGAATCGATTTCAAGACATCAGGCGCGTCCGCCTGTCGAATCAAGAGCTCGGAACTCGGTCTGCTGCCCGAATTAGGTCTGCGAAACTACTGTATTGTTCGAGTCATCCTGAGAGGTGCTGTCGGTTTTCTGCACTTAACTCGGGCTGTAGGGGGGCTGCAGGGCTGGTAATGACAGGAGTCGATTCGCAGACATCAGACGCGTCCGCCTGTCGCATTCAGAAGTCAAAAAATATGCACTATGAGTCGGAATGTTGGTCGGTGCTGTCGGTTTCTCAACTTAAGTCGAGCTAGGAAGCTCTACGAGTCTCCCGGCGGTAACCAAGGTTGACGGTTTACCGCCGGCGCCCAGTTCGGGAGCGCTGGAGAGCTAGTTGGCAAGAAAAATCTCGACGGAACTTTTGCTGACTTTTGGTCGGTTGAAAATTTCGTTCTCGAAATTCAACCATTCGTTAGAGCTCTAGTATTTTTTCCAGTGATATTAGATCTTATTCCCGCTCGCCACCTTGATCTCAGCTCGATCCGGTGAATATTACTATCGAAAAGCACTGTGGCGGGATCGGCCGTTTTTGAGTCATCTTGATACGCTCTGACGGTTTTCTGAACATAACTCGAGCTTAGGACAGCTACAGTGCTAGTAAGCACAGCTAATCGATGTAGAATGATTAGGCGCGTTCGCCTGTTGAATCCAGAGGTCTGAACACGGTCTGTTAGCCGAGCTAGGTCCGCAAACCTATTCGTATTGTTCGATTCATCTTGACAGGAACTCTCGGTTTTCTGTACTTAACTCGAGCTGTAGGACAGCTACAGAGCTGATATTTACAGAAAACAATTCAGAATCATCAGTTGCGTTTGTCTGTCGAATCCAGGGCTCTGAACTCGGTCTGCTGCCCGATCTAGAATCGCGAAACTATTCGTATTGGTCGAGTCATCTTGAGAAGTGCTCTCGGTTTTCTTCACTCAACTCGCGCTCAGGGGGGCTACAGTGCTGGTGATCACAGGAATCGATTTGAAGACATCAGGCGCGTCCGCCTGTCGAATCGAGAGCCCGGAACTCGGTCTGCTGCCCGAATTAGGTCTGCGAAACCACTGTATTGTTCGAGTCATCCTGAGAGGTGCTGTCGGTTTTCTGCACTTAACTCGGGCTGTAGGGGGGCTGCAGGGTTGGTAATGACAGGAGTCGATTCGCAGACATCAGACGCGTCCGCCTGTCGCATTCAGAGGTCAAAGAATATTCACTATGAGTCGGAATGTTGGTGGGTGCTGTCGGTTTTCTCAACTTAAGTCGAGCTAGGAAGCTCTACGAGTCTTCCGGCGGTAACCAAGGTTGACGGTTTACCGCCGGCGCCCAGTTGCTCTTCGGTTTTTTGATGCTACCAAGTTGATCGAAAGCGGCAATACACACTCCCTCAGTCTTCGACGTCACTGCCGAGGGATAGCTCCACATGTAGATGATGGAGGGGCCCATCTCACCTTTCAGCCACTGAGGGCGACTCCTCTGAGTAGCAAAAATAGCTTGGTAACGACCCACAGAGGAACCATGCGGCTGCTTCCAAGGCGCCGGTTCACATGATTTTCCAAAGTTGGGGGGTGATACCTCGTAGAGCTCTTCAGCATCGATGAGCTAGAGGAATTCCGGCGCGGGATGGAGCTAGTTGGTCGACCCGTTGAGAAAGGAGAAAGTGATAACTTTTGGTGTTTTTGCGAATATTTGAAAGATATTTGACAATTCATTTTGAGAAAGCAGATTTTTCGCACCTGTAGTGGGTTAAGACCCGTCTGCCAGTAAAACTTGTAGGTCCGTAGCTGTAGTATTACTATCAAAACACTTGGAGGAACCAACGTTCGATAAAAACAGAAAAACGTGATTTTTTGAGTTTCTCAGGTCTTGCTCCAGACGCTTTCTTCATGCTCACCGATGAGCGCCGTGTGAGAAAAAGAGCTCTACGAGCGCCCCTGGGGTAACCTGGTTGACGGTTTACCGCCGATTCCCAGTCTGCTGTATTTTAAGCATGCATATAATTTTCGATCTCCGTGGCCGAGGAATTGCGGATTTCCCATATGTCATCATTGGTTAACTTGCCATTCTGAACATAGAATCGGATTCGATACAGTGATAGGGTTTGTTTACCTCGTAGAGCTCTTCGTCATCGATGAGCTAGAGGAATGCGGCGCGGGGTGGAGCTAGTTCGTTGACCCGACCAGAAATGACAAAGTCATAACTTTTCGGTGATTTATCAATATTTGAAAGATGTTTGACAATTTATTTTCAGAAAGCAGATTTTTCGCACCTGTGGAAGGTTATGAGAGCCTCAGCGTCTTAATATAAGCTCTCTAGGGGCACTTTTACTACCGACACACTTGGAGGAACCAACTTCATTTCGACATAAAACAAAAACAATGTTCATTTTTTCGAGAAATGCCTCCAGAAGCTCTCTCTTTCGACTCTCAGCTCTCTCACACGGTTGACGGTTCACCGCCGGCGCCAGTTTCTGCGCCCGCTCGATCGTACTGATGTCAACATGCTCGTCAGTCATCCTCCCCGTGCCACGAACAAACTTACGAATAACAGGCAGAGCAAGTTCCAAAGAGATCATGTCTGTTGAATGTCGGTATATTGGACTTAACTCGAGATACAGAACAGCTACAGAGCTGGTGAGTACATCTTACCGATTCAGAATGATGAGGCGCGTTTGTCTGTTGCATCCTGAAGTCTGATTTCGGTCTGCTAGCCGAGCAAGGTCCGCAAACCTATTCGTATTATTCGAGTCATCTTGATAGGCGCTCTCTGTTGTCTGTACTCAATTCGAGGCATATGACAGTTACAGAGCTGATACTTACAGAAACCGATTCAGAATCCTCAGTTGTGGTTGTCTCTTGATTCTCGAGCTGTGAAATCGGTCTGCTCTGCGATCTAGAAACGAAACTATTCGTATTGTTCGAGTCATCTTGAGAGGTGCTGTCGGTTTTCGGTACTTGACTCGGGGCTCCAGGGCTGGCAATCATAGGAATCGATTTGGAGACATCAGGCGCGTCCACCTGTCGAATCCAGAGCTCGGAACTGAGTCTGCTGCCCGAACTAGGTGCGCGAAACTATCCGTAGTTTTCGAGTCATCCTGAGAGGTGCTGTTGGTTTTCTACCTTAACTCGGGCTGTAGGGGGGCTTCAGGGCTGGTAATCACAGGAATCGATTCGAAGACATCAGACGCGTCCGCCTGTCGCATCGAGAGGTCGGCCTGACACTTGAGCTAGGTTCGCCAAACTATTCGTATGTTCGAGTCATCTTGAGAGGTGCTCTCGATATACGCGCGTAACTCGGGCTGTATTGTAGGAGAGCTACAAAGCTCGTACAGAGACAATGCAGAAGCATCGGGGGAGTTCCGCTGTTGCAGAGCTCTGAAATCGCTTGGGCCAAAAAACTATTTGTTCTCTGCAATTTTTCCGATATTATATGTTGTCAGGAAGCTCTACGATTCTGGCGGTAAGAATGGTTGACGGCTTACCGCCGGCGCCCAGTTCCCAAGAGAGCATGTCTGTTGAGCGGGTCTTGAGGTTACCGGCTCCACCTCCAGCTTGTTAGCTGGATGAAGGTCGGTGTGGAGTACCTCGTATAGCTCTTCGACATCGACTGGGAACTGGCGGTAAACCGAACCAAGTTACTGCCGGGCATAGGCCCTCTTCTTGCACTGCGCTTCTCGGAACACATGAAAGAAGCCTAAAGCAAGAGCGGAAAAACTCGAGCAATCACGTTTTTTTGGTTTCATCTGAGGTCGGTTTCTCCAAGCGATAAGATAGTAACATTGCACCTACGAGCGTGATAATTTGATTGATACACGCGGCATAACCCACTTTCCTCCCTTCCCCCTGCCTGCTCACCGCAAAAGCTTATCATGACTCAGAAAAATGCTTTCTTTGGCGGTCGATAGAAAGTCGGTTCTTCCAAGTGTTTTGATAGTAGTACTTCCCCTAGACCGATGAACAATTCACCAGCAGCTGCGCTATAGCTTACTGCAGGGAATGAAACTCTCACTTCTCAAAATGACTTCAAAATTTTGCACAAAGATTGCAAAACCGACCCAAAGTTACCACATTGTCTCTTAACGGGTCCAACTAGCTCCACCCTGCGCCCGAATTCTTCTTAGCTCTTTGCCGAGAGCTCTGCGAGGTATTAGCTAGAGGAATTCCGGCGCGCTGTGCATCTAGTTGAGCCACCCGGCCCGGATGGACAATGTGTGAACTTTGGTCGGTTGTGAACTTTCTGAGAGATTTGAATATTCGTTTTGAGAACTGGTATTTCTCGCACCTGTAGTGGGTTATTTCGCGTCCGCCAATAATGTTTCAGGTCCGTAGCTGCAGTATTACTATCAAAACACTTGGGGGAACGTCTTTGGATAAAAACATAAAACGGATTTTTCGAATTTTTTGGGTCTTGCTCCAGACTCTCCTTCATGTGTACCGAGGAGCGCCGTGCGAGGAAAGGCTTTACGAGGGCCCCGGCGGTCTGGTTGACGGTCTACCGCCGGTTCCCAGTCCTCCCGCACTCGATTCCATTCACGGACTGGCGTACGATTTCCATACCTAGGAGCTGTGGCCGTGGCAGTGGACGCCACTGGGCCCGCATAGTTACTCCAAGCATCCGTGGAACCTCATCCCGCCTCGCTGGGTGGGCCTTCTGGGTGAAGCTAGTAACTCGTAGAGCTTCCCTTAGCTAGATGCTGGAAGCTTGAGTAATTCCGGGGCGCCGGAGAGCTAGTTCGCAAGAAAAACCTCGAGGGACTTTTTTATGACTTTTGGTCGGCTTAAAATTGTATCTCGAAATTCAACCATTCGTTAGAACTCTAGTATTTTTGCTTGTGATATTCGATCATATTCCCGCTCGCCGTCTTAATCTCAGGTCGGTCGGGTAGATATTACTGCCAAGAAGCACTGCGGCGGGATCGACCGTGCTGAAGCAAACGGATCTGCTGCTGCATAGCTGCAATATCTGCCTCATTTCGACGTTGATCGATACGTTGACATCATGCTCTATCCGTGTCATGCGTTTCTTCTGTGTGTTCTGTCTTGCTAACATCGCTTTCATCATGGCAAATGGTTGTTTCTGAGGATTGCCGTCATCATAATCCCCAAACTGCTCATATTCCTCACTGCTTGCCTGAATCATGTCCTCATCCTCGCCCTCAGCCTTGCTCTTTTTGGAACGGGGCTCACCTGCTGGTTCCTGCTGAGACATAGCTGCAAACGCGACGGTGTTCGAATACTTGAAATCCTCTGGAAACCCTCACTGCTCCAAGAAATTGACGTCCTCACGCGAAAGCTTGTGTTCTGTCGTCGTGTCGAGAATTCTTTGTTCAGCGTTCTGGAATATCCCATAACTTGGGTATCTTTGGGTTCCAGGAGGCACGGGAAATTACTATCAGTTCCAAAACACTGGCTCAACATGGGGATGCGTAGGGTAAGAGTGGGAGTGTGTACATCGTGAGTGCTGATATGAAACAGGCGTTCGATCAATGTAGTTAAGCCAATGTGAGGAAAGGGTTACAACACGCACATGTACCCCCCCATATCTTCAATCTGCTCTCCTGCTTCCGTTATGTGGGACAATATATGCAGTGATCGTCGAGGGGATGGAAACTCTTGGGCTCCATTGGGATAGGTGTCTACGTACGGGGGGCCCTGAGGGGCCTCTGGTGTTCAACTTGATTACCGTGGCGATGTGGGCCGAGGTCTACAGATCGTGGGATGTGAAGGGAATGGGCTACCGAGTCGAAGGCCTTTTCGGGTCCGCACGTAAGGGGCCCCTCATCAGTCACTTCCTCTGGGCGGACAACGTCTATCTTGTAGCCGGCTCTGTTCGAGATCTCAGGGCCATGATTCATGATCTAACATTGCCACTTTTCTCATTCGGTATGGCGTGGAAGGCGTCATCATTGCGGTTCATGTCCTGTGGGATAGCACCACGCTGTGATGCAGACGGTGTGTTCGTGCCCGCGGAAGACCTCATTGTCGTCGCGCCAGCGGTCTTACGTTTCCGCATAGTTTCCTCGCTGAGTGTGCTCGGCGTCGAGATCCATTCTGAGTTCAATACTCCTACCCATCCTGATGTTGATTACCGTTTGTCCATGGCACGTAAGAGCTTCTTCGGTATGGCAAATTATTTCCGCTGTCCGGCTGAAGTATTCGTGTATGACAAGAGGCGTATGCTCAACGTCACATGTGAAGTAATCAACGAATTAGACGGGGAAACAACCCGTGGAAGAACGTCACCTGAAGAATATGAGGGGCTCCTGCCCTTTACACACCTGAAGCGCTCAGTGGGGCCCACAGCGGGCCGTAGAGCCATCATGGCTCCAGCGAGAGGTTAAACAGAGAGATAAAGTGAGGAAAACAAGAACAGGTGAGATACAAGCATTACAGCCTTCGCTGTTCTAAACCGAAAGTTGCATACAAGTGCGCACGAATAGCTTCATCCCAACTTGTCGAAACTCCTCGGGCGTCCGAAGAATATCATTCGGTAATCGCTGCACTTGGAAACCTCAAGAAACTTGGCCATCTCGGCGCGGTTCATTTGTCCTGTCAAGAACCTGTGCACCTCGAAGAATCTTAGAAGATCCTCCAGCGTCGCTTGCACATTCTGGAGCATCTCATACAGTTTCCGAGCATAATATGTTTGGGCCTTCTTTGTAGGGCACCCACGTTCTGTCACCAGCTTATCAAACAAATCCATTCCGTTCTTAATACTGGATCGCATTCAACTCGTTGATGCTGGCAACAGCGTCAATCCACGCGTTGACATCGGCAATGGTGGCCTGAGAGCACGTCGATGTCCCCTTGACCTTGTCACGATCTCTCCCTCGAGTCCTCTGGCGCGACTCCTTCGATACCTCATTGAGCGTGACGGGGCGATTCAGACACCCCTGGGACGCTCCTGACAAGGCGCGGCTATCAGAATCAGACTGCACGTTCGGAGAAGACTCCGCACTCGAGGGCGCCTCCAGCTCCTCCTCCGCCGCCACAGTCACTTTCCCAAGAAGAACTCCTGAAGCTCCCCCCTCCATCCCAACGACACCATCTGTCTGACAGCCGACTTCACAATGAAAGTCCGCAACATCAACCGTCTGCACTCCAACATCAACCAGCGATTCAGAAGCCTGCACTCCAATATCTACATCAACCAGCGATTCAGAAGCCTGCATACGGCAAGCAAGATTCTCCGAAACAGTCTTAATGTCAGCCTCCTCCTCCTCCTCCAAACTGCGTTTAACACAAGAGATAATCTAGAACCAAATCGGCAGTCGCCCGCTCCAGCCCTGGTGGTGGGAGACACGTAGGTGGCACCAAACCATCCAGAGACAAACGAATAGGTAATGCACACAGTATCCGTTTTGAACAGCCAGCGCCCGACGCATAATGCGAGCACTTGCACTCCGTACGTGTGGCATAACGAAAGATTGCAGAGACTGCCTCGGAAGCACCCAGAAAAACAAATCAATTGAAGACAACTCAAGGCGATCAAACGTGTCAAATAAATGGCAGCGCAATATCACTCTAGGCGGCAAACGTGTGAAACAAATCAATTGAAGACCACTCAAGGCGATCAAACGTGACAGATGAATGGCAGTGCAAAATCACTCTAGGCGACAAACGTGTGACTCCCTGACGCGCACTCGATCCCACTGGAGGTTACCCAGGCAGAGGGGATCAGATGTCAAGCGCCTTGAGCCGAGATTTTCTTGAGCCGCGATAGCTTGAGCCGGGGGACTCGTAGAGCTTCCTGACAACATGTAATGTCGAAAAAAAGTACACAGAAAAAAAAAAAAAAAAAAAAAAAAAAAAAAAAAAAAAAAAAAAAAAAAAAAAAAAAAAAAAAAAAATCAGCCCAAGCAATTTCAGACCTCTCGGATGCAACAGCCGAACGCCCCCGATGATTCTGGATTGTCTTCTGTACGAGCTCTGTAGCTCTCCTACAGCACGAGTTACGTAAATCGACAGCACCTCTCAAGATGACTCGAACAATACGAATAGTTTGGCAAACCTAGCTCGAGTATCAGACCCAGTTCAGACCTCTGCATACGCGTCTGATGTCTCTGAATCGATTCCTGTGATTACCAGCGCTGCAGCCCCCCCCCCTACAAACCGAGCTAAGTGCAGAAAACCCACAGCACCTCTCGGAACGGCCGATCCCGCCACAGTGCTTTTCGATAATAATATTCACCCGATCGAGCTGAGATCAAGATGGCGAGCGGGAATAAGATCGAATATCACGGGAAAAAATACTAGAGCTCTAACGAATGGTTGAATTTCGAGAACGAAATTTTCAACCGACCAAAAGTCAGCAAAAGTTCCGTCGAGATTTTTCTTGCCAACTAGCTCTCCAGCGCGCCGGAATTACTCTTAAGCTTCCTCGCTTAGGGAAGCTCTACGAGTCACTAGCTCCGTCTGATGTCTCCGAATCGACTGCTGTCATTACCAGCCCTGCAGCCCCCTACAGCCCGAGTTCAGTGCAGAAAACGGACAGCACATCTCAGGATGACTCGAATAATACAATAGTTTCGCGGACCTAGTTCGGGCAGCAGACCGAGTTCCGAGCTCTGGATTCGACAGGCGAACGCGCCTGATTTCTTCCAATCAATTCCTCTGACAACAAGCACTGTAGCCCCCCTCAGCGCGAGTTGAGTGAAGAAAACCGAGAGCACTTCTCAAGATGACTCGACCAATACAAATAATGCCGCGATTCTAGATCGGGCAGCAGACCGATTTCAAAGCTCTGGATTCGACATACTAACGCAACTGATGATTATCAATCGGTTTATGTAAATATTATCTCTCTAGCTGTCCTACAGCTAGAGTTAAGTACAGAAAACCAAGAGTTTCTGTCAAGACCGGCCGATCCCGCCACAGTGCTTTTCGATGGTAAAATTCACCCGATCGAGCTGAGATTAAGATGGCGAGCGGGAATAAGGTCGAATATCACGGGAAAAAATACTAAAGCTCTACCGAATGTTCAAATTTCGAGAACAAAATTTTCAACCGACCAAAAGTCAGCAAAACTTCCGTCGAGATTTTTCTTCCCAACTAGCTCTCTAGCGCGCCGGAATTACTGGGCGCCGGCGGTAAACCGCCAACCTTTCTTACCGCCGGGGGACTCGTAGAGCCTCCTGACAACATATGATGTCGAAAAAAATTACACCGAAAAAATATTTGTTCAGCCCAAGCAATTTCAAACCTCTCGGATGCAACAGCCGAACGCCCCCGACGTTTCTGGTTTGTCTTCTGTACGAGCTCTGTAGCTCTCCTACAGCCTGAGCTACGTGCGTAAATCTCAAGATGAACAATGCGAATAATTTGGCAAACCTAGCTCGAGTATCAGACCGAGTTCAGACCTCTGCATGCGACAGGCGGACGCGTCTGATGTCTCTGAAGATTCCTGTGATTACCAGCCCTGCAGCCCCCCCTACAGCCCGAGTTAAGTGCAGGAAACCGACAGCACCTCTCAGAATGACTCGAACAATACGAATAGTTTCGCGGACCTAGTTCGGGCAGCAGAAAAAGATCGGAGCTCTGGATTCGAAAGGCGGAAGCGCCTGAAGTCTCCGAATCGATTCCAGTGATTACTAGCCATGCAGCCCCCCTACAGCCCGAGTTAACTGCAGAGAACCGACAGCATCTCTCAAGATGACTCGAACAATACGAATAGTTTCGCAATTCTAGATCGGGCAGCAGACCGAGTTCAGAGCTCTGGATTCAACAGACAACGGCCACTCATGATTCTGAATCAGAATCTGTACATATCAGCTCTGTAGCAGTCCTGTAGCTCGAGTTAAGTACAGAAAAACGAGAGCGTCTGTCAAGATGACTCGAATAATACGAATAGGTTTGCAGACGGAGCTCAGCTAGCAGGCCGAGTTCAGACCTCTGGCTTCAACAGGCGAACGCGCCTGATCATTCTCAATCGATCAGCTGTGCTTACCAGCTGTGTAGCTGTCCTAAAGCTCGAGTTATCTTGAGAAAACCGTCACCGCGTGACAAGATGACCCGAAACGGGCGATCCCGCCTGCCTGCTTTTTGGCAGTAAAAGATACCCAATCGAGCTGAGATCAAGACGGCGAGCGAGAATAAGATCGAATATCACGGGAAAAAATACCAGAGCTCTAACGAAGGTTCAAATTCTGAGAACAAAACTGGGCGCCGGCGGTAAACCGTCAACCTTTGTTACCGCCGGGGGACTCGTAGAGCTTCCTGACAACATATAATGTAGGAAAAAAATACACAGAAAAAATAGTTGTTCAGCCCAAGCAATTTCAAACCTCTCAGATGCAACAGCCAAACGCCCCCGATGCTTCTGGATTCTCTTCTGTACGAGCTCTGTAGCTCTCCTACAGACCGAATTACGTGCGAAAATCGACAGCACCTCTCAAGATGACTCGAATAATACGAATAGTTTGGCAAACCTAGCTCGAGTGTCAGACCGAGTTCAGACCTCTGCATGCGACAGGTTGACGCGTCTGATGTCTGCGAATCGACTCCTGTGATTACCAACCCAACAGCCCCCCCTACAGCCCGAGTTAAGTGCAGGAAACCGACAGCACCTGTCAGGATGACTCGAACAATGCGAATATTTTCGAAGACCTAGTTCGGGCAGCAGACAGAGTTCGAAGCTCTGGATTCGAAAGGCGGACGCGCCCAGTGTCTCCGAATCGATTCTAGTGATTACCAGCCATGCAGCTGCCCTACAGCCCGAGTTAAGTGCAGAGAACGAACAGCATCTCTCAAGATAACTCGAACAATACAAATAGTTTTTGCGATTCTAGATCAGGCAGCAGACCGAGTTCAGAGCTCTGGAGTCAACAGACAAGGGCCACTGATGATTCTGAATCAGATTCTGTGCGTATCTGCTCTCTACTGTCCTTTAGCTCGACTTAAGTACAGAAAACCCAGAGCGTCTCTCAAGATAACTCGAATAATACAAATAGGTTTGCGAACCTAGCTCGGCTAGCAGACCGAGTTCAGACCTCTGGGTTCAACAGGCGAACGCGCCTGATTATTCTGAATCGATTGGCTATGCTCACCAGCTCTGTATCTGTCCTGAAGCTCGAGTTATCTTGATAAAACCGTCACCGCGTGACAAGCTGACCCGAGACGGGCGATCCCGCCGCAGGCTTCTTGGCAGTAAAAGGTACCCGATCGAGCTGAGATCAAGATGGCGAGCGGGAATAAGATCGAATATCACGGGAAAAAATACTAGAGCTCTAACGAATGGTTGTTGAATCTGGAGGACCGAATTTTCAACCGACCAAAAGTCATCAAGATGTCCGTCGAGATATTTTTCTTGCCAACTAGCTCTCCAGCGCCCCGGAATTACTCTTAAGCTTCCAGCAATCACTTGCTAAGGGAAGCTCTACGAGTTATTTTGAACCAACCAAAAGTCACCAAAAGGTCCGTCGAGATTTCTCTTGCCAACTAGCTCTCCAGCGCCCCGGAATGGCGCCGGGAACCTCGTAGAGCTCCTAACACGCGCAAGAGTGCTCAGGATCGAAAGCGAGAGCTTCTGGAATCAGTTCTCGGAAAACTCCAACTTGATTTTTTGGGTGTCGATACAAAGTTGGTCCCGCCAAGTGTTTTGATAGTCAAAGTGCATCTAGAGATCTCATATTAAGACGCTGAGGCCCTCATAGTCGTCTACAGGTGCGAAAAATCTGCTTTCTCAAAATAAATGGTCAAATATCTTTCATTGATAGCGTCCAAAACCCGGAGAGCGAAGAGACTGGGCGCCGGCGGTGAACCGTCAACCTTCGTTACCGCCGGGAGACTCGTAGAGCTTCCTAGCTCGACTTAAGTTGAGAAAACCAACAGCACCGACCAACTTTCCGACTCATAGTGAATATTTTTTGTTCTAAATGCGACAGGCGGACGCGTCTGATGTCTCCAAATCGACTCCTGTCATTACCAGCCCTGCAGCCCCCCTACCGCCCGATTTAAGTGCAGGAAACCGACAGCACCTCTCAGGATAACTCGAACAATACAGTAGTTTCGCAGGCCTAATTCGGGCAGCAGACCGAGTTCCGAGCTCTGGATTCGACAGGCGGACGCGCCTGATGTCTCCGAAGCGATTCCTGTGACCACCAGCACTGTAGCCCCCCTCAGCGCGAGTTGAGTGAAGAAAACCGAGAGCACTTCTCAGATGACTCGATCAATACGAATAGTTTCGCGATTCGAGATCGGGCAGCAGACCGCGTTCAGAGCTTTGAATCGACACACAAACGCAGCTAATGATTCTGAATCGGTTTCTGTAAATATCAGCTCTGTAGCTGTCCTACAGCTCGAATTAAGTACAGAAAACCGAGAGTTCCTGTCAAGATGACTCGATTAATACAAATAGGTTTGCGGACCTAGCTCGGCTAAGAGACCGAGTTCAGACCTCTGGATTGAACAGGCAAACGCGCCTCATCATTCCCAATCGAGTAGCTGTGCTTACCAACTCTTTAGCTGTCCTAGAGCTCGAGTTATGTTCAGAAAACCGTCAGTACGTATTAAGATCACTCGAAGCGGTCGATCCCGCCACAGTGCTTTTCGATAGTAAAATTTACCCGATCGAGCTGAGATCAAGATCGCGAGCGGGAATGAGATCAAATATCACGGCAAAAAATACTAGAGCTCTAACGAATGTTCAAATTTCGAGAACAAAATTTTCAGCCGACCAAAAATCACCAAAAGTTCCGTCGAGATTTTTCTTGCCAACTAGCACTCCAGCGCGCCGGAATTACTGGGAACCAGCAGTAAACCGTCACCAGGTTACCGCCAGGGCCCTCGTAGAGCTCTTTTCTCACACGGCGCTCATCGGTGAGCACGAAGAAAGCGTCTAGAGCAAGACCTGAGAAACTCGAAAAATCACGTTTTTCTGTTTTTATCCAACGTTGATTCCCCCAAGTGTTTTGATAGTAATACTACAGCTACGGACCTGAAAATTTTACTGGCAGGCGCGCCTTAACTCACTACAGGTGCGAAAAATCTGTTTCTCAAAATAAATAGTCAAATATCTTTCAAATATTCGGACAACCACCCAAAAGTTACCACATTGTCTGCCTCGGCCGGATGGGCCAACTGGCGCCGGCGATGAACCCTCAACCTGGTCACCGCCGGGAACCTCGTAGAGCTCCTCTTACTGGTAAGAGTGCAGAGAATCGACACAGAGTGGGAAAATATAGATTTTTCGAAAATCTTCAAATTCAATTTTTTCGATGTTCATATTCGCTCAGTTCCTGGAAGTCAACTCATGCAAAAATGCATGGAGAGAGCTGAGCTGCTGTCAGAGAGGAGTTTATATGCCAATGCGACGCGCGAAAAACTGCTTCCTCAAAATGAATGGTCAAATATCTTTCAAATTTTTGCAAAACCACCCAAAAGTTGTCACATTGTCCTTCTCGGCCGGCTGGGCCAACTGGCGCCGGCGGTAAACCGTCAACCTGGTCACCGCCGGGAACCTCGTAGAGCTCCTAACACGCGTAGCAGTGCTCAGCATCAAAATAGATGGCCAAACGAAGTATTTCTCGAAAAAGAGAGAGCATGATTTTTTGCATGTCGACATGAAGTTGATTTCGCCAAGTGTTTTGATAGTAAAAGTGCATGTAGAGAGCTCATATTAAGACGCAGAGGCCCTGATAGTCGTCTACAGGTGCGAAAAATATGCTTTCTCAAAAGAAAAGGTCAAATATCTTGCAAATATTCGCAAAACAACCCAAAAGTTATCACTTTGTCCGTTCTGGCCGGGTCGGCCAACTAGCTCCACCCCGCGCCGGAATTCCTCTAGCTCATCGATGACGAAGAGCTCTACGACGTACTAGCTCCACTCCGCGCCGGAATTCCTCTAGCTCATCGATGCCGAAGGACTCTACGAGGTATGGCGCCGGCGGTGAACCGTCAACCTGGTCACCGCCGGGAACCTCGTAGAGCTCCTGGCACGCGTAAAGGTGCTCAGCATCAAAAGAGAAGGCTTCTGGACGCATTTCTCGAAAAAGAGAAATCACTATGTTTTTCATTTCGACATAAAGCTGGTTCCCCCAAGTGTTTGGATAGTAAAAGCGCATCTAGAGAGCTCATATTAAGACGCAGAGGCCCTCATGACCTTCTACAGGTGCGAAAAATCTGCTTTCTCAAAATAAATGATCAAATATCTTTCAAATAATCTCAAAACGACCCAAAAGTTACCACATTGTCCGCCTCGGCGGGGTGGGCCAACTGGGCGCCGGCGGTAAACCGGCAACCTTGGTTACCGCCGGGAGACTCGTAGAGCTTCCTGGCTCGACTTAAGTTGAGAAAACCGACAGCACCTACCAATATTCCGACTCATAGTGAATATTTTTTGACCTCTGAATGCGACAGGCGGACGCGTCTGATGTCTGCGAATCGACTCCTGTCATTACCAGCCCTGCAGCCCCCCTACAGCCCGAGTTAAGTGCAGAAAACCGACAGCATCTCTCAGGATGACTCGAACAATACGAATAGCTTCGCGGACCTAGTTCGAGCAGCAGACAGAGTTCAGAGCTCTGGATTCCACAGGCGGACGCGCCTGATGTCTTCAAATCGATTCCTGTGACCACAAGCACTGTAGTCCCTCTCAGCGCGAGTTTTGTGCAGGAAACCGAGAGCACTTCTCAAGATGACTCGACCAATACGAATATTTTCGCGATTCTAGATCGGGCAGCAGACCGAGTTCAGAGCTCTGGATTCGACAGACAAACGCAACTGATGATTCTGAATCGGTTTCTGTAAATATCAGCTCTGTAGCTGTCCTACAGCTCGAGTTAAGTACAGAAAACCGAGAGTTTCTGTCCAGATGACTCGAATAATCCGAATAGGTTTCCGGACCTAGCTCGGCTAACAGACCGACTTCAGACCTTTGGATTGAACAGGCGAACGCGCCTAATCATTCTACATCGATTAGCTGTGCTTACCAGCTCTGTAGCTGTCCTAAAGCTCGAGTTATATTCAGAAAACCGTTAGCGCGTATCAAGATGACTCAAAACGGCCGATCCCGCAGGCCAAGTTCAGAGCTCTCGATTCAACAGACAAACGCGCCTGATGATTCCCAATCGATTTCTGTGACTATCAGCTCTGTAGCTGCCCTACATCTCGAGTTAAGTACAGAAAACCGAGAGCGTCCGCTAAGATGACTCGAATAATACAATAGGTTTGCGACCTAGCTCGGCTAGCAGACCGAGTTCAGACCTCTGGGTTCAACAGGCGAACGCGCCTGATCATTCTGAATCGATTAGCTGTGCTTACAAGCTCTGTAGCTGTCCTAAGCTCGAGTTATGTTGAGAAAACCGTCAGCGCGTATCAACATGACTTGAAACGGCCGATCCCGCCTGCCTGCTTTTTGGCAGTAAAATGTACCCGATCGAGCTGAGATCAAGATGGCGGGCGGGAATAAGATCGAATATCATGGGAAAAAATACTAGAGCTCTAACGAATGTTCAAATTTTGAGAACAAAATTTTCAACCGACCAAACAAAACTGGGCGGGCGGGCGGTAAACCGTCAACCTTTGTTTTTTTTTTTGGGGGGGAGGCTGACCAGGCACCGAGCGCCCCAGCGCCCGTTAAGTGCCTACCTAGTCTCTCTGCAGCTGGAGGTCTTGGGCCACCTGGACTGCGGCCCGCAAGAGGCCCTCGAGACCCGAAAGCTCAGCGTCAGCGATACTGCTATGGGAGGGGAGTGCCTGTGCACAACGCCCTACTATTTCCCATATGATTGGACAAGGAGAGGAGGCTTGGGGGAAGAGGGAGACTACACGAGCTCTCTTATCTCTATGCTCAGGGTCAGGGTAAGGGTCATGGAATCGAGGAATATATCCAATCTGCAGAAACCAGCCAACGCCCACACCTTGGGCACACACTCCGCCGTCGAAGGATCCGCGGAGGCCAATAACTCGAAAGTTGTCTCGGACATCAGAACGAAAGATATGGTGGTGGAACAGCTCTCTGAATATCTGGCCTTCCCGTGCTAAGTGGGTAAGTTCATCAGCTACTGTGTTACTCTCTCGATATATGTGTCGAATGAAGTCGTTGCCCCATGAGGGGGGTCGTATTCCTTCCTCCTCCAACTCTTCCAAAAGAGAAATAATATTTGCCACCCGCCTACGATAAGAAGCCCCATCTCCTCCTTCTCCTCCCTCAACCTTCCAGAGACCATTGATCCAGTTACAGATAAGAAGCGAATCGCCCGTCAGCTCGAGACCGATCCCATCATCACTCAGATCCCAAGTCGGCTCCTGTTCATTGTTCGAGGCCAATCTCTGGGCCAGCTTCTCGGACTCCTTCGCCGACAACGGACGAGCCAACATCTCCTCCCCCCTCTCCTTTATGTAGTCTCCTCTCCCTCCAGTTCCTCCACGGACAACAAACAAGTCAAACAGAGACCCCAAAGTACAAGCTTCCAGGAACTGCCTGCAATACTGAACGAAGTCAGAGTAAGAGAAAGAGCACGCCCTCCACCACCGATCCTCCAGATTCACAAACGAGGGAAATATCGTCTGGAACATGAAACACCAAGGATGTTCACCCGTCGCCTGCCCCTTAGTACTGCCTAATCGTGTCAGTTTCGAGGCCGGGGGACTCGTAGAGCTTCCTGACAACATATAATGTAAATACACTAAAAATATAGTTTTTTCAGCCCAAGCAATTTCAGATGTCGAGCTCTGTAGCTCTCCTACAGCCCGAGCTTCGTGCGTAAATCGACAGCACCTCTCGGGATGACTCGAACAATACAAATAGTTTGGAAAATCTAGCTCGAGTATTACACTGAGATCAGACCTTTCGATGCCACATGCGGACGCGTCTGATGGTCGCGTCCTGTGATCACCAGCCTTGCAGCCCCCCTACATCCCGAGTTAAGTGCAGGAAACCGACAGCACCTCTCAACATAACTTGAACAATACGAATAGTTTGGCGGACCTAGTTCGGGCAGCGGACAGAGTTCGGAGCTCTGGATTCCGAAGGCGGACGCGCCTGATGTTCCGAATCGATTCCAGTGATTACCAGCCATGCAGCTTTCCCACAGCCCGAGTTAAGTGCAGAGAACCGACAGCATCTCTCAAGATGACTCGAACGATACGAATAGTTTTGCGATTCTAGATTGGGCAGCGGACCGAGTTGAGAGCTCTGCATTCAACAGACAACGGCCGCTGATGATTCTGAATCGGATTCTGTACGCATCAGCTCTGTAGTTGTGCTGTAGCTCGAGTTAAGTACAGAAAACCGAGAGCGTCTGTCAAGACGACTCGAATAATACGAATAGGT
This sequence comes from Prorocentrum cordatum, assembly GCA_963575745.1. Taxonomy (NCBI): domain Eukaryota; class Dinophyceae; order Prorocentrales; family Prorocentraceae; genus Prorocentrum; species Prorocentrum cordatum. The sequence goes on from CAUYUJ010001097.1 coordinate 49,731, forward strand.
TTGCAAACCTAGCTCGGCTAGCAGACCGAGTTCAGACCTCTGGGTTCGACATGCGAACGCGCCTGATCGTTCTGAATCGATGAGCTGTGCTTACCAGCTGTGTAGCTGTCCTAAAGCTCGAGTTATCTTGAGAAAACCGTCACCGCGTATCAAGATGACTCGAAACAGCTGATCCCGCCGGAGTGCTTTTTGACAGTAAAAGGTCCCCGATCGAGCTGCGATCAAGATGGCGAGCGCGAATAAGATCGAATATCATGGAAAAAATACTAGAGCTCTAACGAATTGTTAAATTTCGAGAACAAAACTGGGCGCCGGCGGTAAACCGTCAACCTTTGTTACCGCCGGGGGACTCGTAGAGCTTCCTGACAGTATATAACGTGGGAAAGAATTCCAGAGAACGATTAGTTTTTGAGCCCAAGCGATCTCAGACCTCTCAAGAAGACTCTGACAAAAAAACGAACAGTTTGGCAACCCAGCTCGAGTATCAAACCGAGTTCAGACCTCTGAATGCGACAGGCGGACGCGTCTGATGTCTGCGAATCGACTTCTGTAATTACCAGCCCTGCAGCCCCCTACAGCCCGAGTTAAGTGCAGAAAACCGACAACAGCTCTCAGGATGACTCGAATAACACAATAGTTTCGCGGATCTACTTCGAGCAGCAGACCGAGTTCTGAGCTCTCGGTTCGACAGACAGACACGCCTGATGTCTCGAGATCGATTTCTGTAACTAGCAGCACTGTAGCCCTTCCCAGTACGAGTTAAGTACAGAAAACCCAGAGCACTTCTCAAGATGACTCGAACAATACGAATAGTTTCGCGAACCTAGCTCAGACAACAGGCCGAGTTCAGAGCTCTCGGTTGAACAGACGAACGCGCCTGCTGATTTCCAATCGATGGCTGTGACTGCGAGCTCTGCAACTGCCCTAGAGCTCGAGTTAAGTACAGAAAACCGAGAGCGTCTGCTACGATGACTTGAATAATATTAATAGGTTTGCGGACATAGCTCGGCTAGCAAACCGAGTTGCGACCTCTAGATTCAACAGGCAAACGCGCCTATCATTCTGAATCGATTAGCTGTGCTCACCAGCTCTTTAGCTGTCCTGAAGCTCGAGTTATCTTAAGAAAACCGACAGCGCGTATCAAGATGACTCGGAACGGCCGATCCCGCCGGAGTGCTTTTTGGGAGTAAAAGGTACCCGATCGAGCTGAGATCAAGATGGCGAGCGGGAATAAGATCGAATATCACGGGAAAAAAAAACTAGAGCTCAAACGAATTGTTGAATTTCGAGAACAAAATTTTCAACCGACCAAAAGTCATCAAAAGGTCCGCCGAGATTTTCCTTGCCAACTAGCTCTCCAGCGCCCCGGAACTGGGCGCCGGCGGTAAACCGTCAACCTTTGTTACCGCCGGGGGACTCGTAGAGCTTCCTGACAACATATAATGTCGAAAGAAATTACATAGAAAAAAAAGTTTTTCAGCCCAGGCAATTTGAGACCTCTCGGATGCAACAGCCGAACGCCCCGATGCTTCTATATAGTCTTCTCTACGAGCTCTGTAGCTCTCCTACAGCCCGAGTTACGTGCGTAAATCGATAGCACCTCTCAGGATGACTCGAACAATACGAATAGTTTGGCAAACCTAGTTCGAGTATCAGACCGAGTTCAGACCTCTGCATGCGACAGACGGACGCGTCTGATGTCTCTGAATCGATCCCTGTGATTACCAGCCCTGCAGCCCCCCCTGCAGCCGGGTTAAGTGCAGGAAACCGACAGCACCTCTCAGAATGACTCGAACGATACGAATAGTTTCGCGAACCTAGTTCGGGCAACAGACCGAATTCGGAGCTCTGGATTCCGCAGACGAACACGCCTGATGTCTCCAAATCGATTCCAGTGATTACCAGCCATGCAGCCCCCCTACAGCCCGAGTTAAGTCCAGAGAACCGACAGCATCTCGCAAGCGACTCGAACAATACAAATAGTTTCGCGATTCTAGATCGGGCAGCAGACCGAGTTCAGAGCTCTGGGTTCAACAGACAACGGCCACTGATGATTCTGAATCAGATTCTGTACGTATCAGCTTTAGCTGTCCTGTAGCTCGAGTTAAGTACAGAAAATCGAGAGCGCCTGTCAAGATGACTCGAATAATACGAATAGGTTTGCGCACCTAGCTCGGCTAGCAGACCGAATTCAGACCTCTGGCTTCAAGAGGCGAACGCGCCTGATCATTCTGAATCGATTAGCTGTGCTTACCAGCTCCTTAGCTGTTCTGAAGCTCGAGTTATCTTGAGAAAACCGACACCGCGTGACAAGATGACCCGAAACGGCCGATCCCGCCATGACGCTTTTCGATAGTAGTACCCACCCGATCGAGCTGAGATCAAGATGGCGAGCGGGAATAAGATCGAATATCACGGGAAAAAATACTAGAGCTCAAACGAATTGCTGAATTTCGAGAACAAAATTTTCAACCGAGCCAAAGTTGTGAAAAGTTCAGTCGAGATTTTTCGAGCCAACTAGCCTGCCAGCGTTTTCGAATTACTCTTAAGCTTCGCCGCTGCGCTCTCAGGGAAGCTCTACGAGTCACTAGCTCCACCCCGCGCCGGAATTCCTCTAGCTCATCGACGACGAAACTGGGCGCCGGCGGTAAACCGTCAACCTTTGTTACCGCCGGGGGACTCGTAGAGCTTCCTGACAGCATATAGTGTGGAAAAAAAACTCCAGAGAACGACTAGTTTTTCAGCCCAAGCGATTTCAGACCTCTCGAGATGACTCTAAGAAAAAACAAATAGTTTCGCAATCCAGTTCGAGTATCAAACCGAATTCAGACCTCTGAATGCACTAGGGGGACGCGTCTGATGTCTGCAAATCGACCCATGTGATTAACAGCCCTGCAGCCCCGCTGAAGACCGAGTTAAGTGCAGAAAACTGACAACATCTCTCAGGATGACTCGAATAATACAATAGTTTCGCGGATCTAAATCGAGCAACAGACCGAGTTGCGAGCTCTAGAATCGACCACCGGACGCGCCTGATCTGTGCAAATCGATTTGTGTGACCCGCAGCACTGTAGCCCTCCCCCAGCACGAGTTGAGTGCAGAAAATTAAAGCACTTCTCAAGATGATTCGGACAATACAAATAGTTTTGCGAACCTAGCTCGAGCAGCAGGCCGATTTTAGAGCTCTCGAATCAACAGACGAACGCGCCTGATGATTCCCGATCGATTTATGTGACTATGAGCTCTGTAGCTGCCCTACAGCTCGCGTTAAGTACAGAAAACCGAGAGCGTCTGTCAAGATGACTCGAATAATACGAATAGGTTTGCGGACCTAGCTCGGCTAGCAGACCGAAGTCAGACCTCTAGATTCAACAGGCGAACGCGCCTGATGATTCTGAATGCGATAGGTGTGCTTACCAGCTCTGTAGCTGCCCTACAGCTCGAGTTAAGTACAAAATACCGACAACGCGTATCAAGATGACTCGAAACGGCCGATCCCGCCACAGTGCTTTTCGATAGTAATACCCACCCGATCGAGCTGAGATCAAGATGGCGAGCGGGAATAAGATCGAATATCACGGGAAAAATACTAGAGCTCAAACGAATTGAATTCCGAGAACAAAACTGGGCGCCGGCGGTAAACCGTCAACCTTGGTTACCGCCGGGGGACTCGTAGAGCTTCCTAGCTCGACTTCAGTTGAGACAACCGACAGCACCTACCAACATTCCGACTCATAGTGAATATTTTTTGACCTTTGAATGCGACAGGCGGACGCGTCTGATGTGTGCGAATCGACTCCTCATTACCACCCCTACAGCCCGAGTTAAGTGCGGAAAACCTTCGGGCAGCAGACCGAGTGCCGAGATCTGGATTCGACAGGCGGACACGCCTGATCTCTTTAAATCGATTCCTGTGACAACAAGGACTGTAGCCCCCTCAGCGCGAGTTGAGTGAAGAAAACCGATAGCACTCCTCATGATCACTCGACCAATACGAATAATTTTGTGATTCTAGATCGGGCAGCAAACCGAGTTCAGAGCTCTGGATTCGACAGACAAACGCAACTGATGATTCTGAATCACTTCCTGTAAATATCAGCTCTGTAGCTGTCCTACAACTCGAGTTAAGTACAGAAAACCGAGAGCGCCTGTCAAGATGACTCGAATAATACGAATAGGTTTGCGCACCTAGCTCGGCTAACAGACCGAGTTCAAGCCTCTGGATTCGACAGGCGAACGCGCCTTTTCATTCTACATCGATTAGCTGTGCCTACCAGCTCTGTAGCTGTCCTACAGCTCGAGTTATGTTCGGAAAACCGTCAGCGTGCATCAAGATGACTCGAAACGGCCGATCCCGCCACAATGCTTTTCGATAGTAATATTCACCCGATCGAGCTGAGATCAACATGGCGAGCGGGAATAAGATCGAATATCACGGGAAAAAATATTAGAGCTCTAACGAATTGTCAAATTTCGAGAACAAAATTTTCAACCGACCAAAAGTTGTGAAAAGTTCAGTTCTTTTTTTCGAGCCAACTAGCTCTCCAGCGCGCCCGAATTACGCTTAGCATCCAGCAATAATTTGCTAAGGGAAGCTCTACGAGTTTTGTTCAACCGAGCCAAAGTTGTGAAAAGTTAAGTTCTTTTTCCCAACCATCCTGTGGTGTTGGGTCCTCGTTTTGAAGAGACGGTGCCCCGCGTTCCCCTCCTCCTTCCTCCTCCCCCTCCTCCCTCCTCCCCTCCTTGCCTCTGCTCTCGGCACACCTCTCACGCGTTTCGTAGCCCCATAGGGAGCTCCACCGAAGGCCCCAGTGGGGGTGTTCGCATGCGGTTCCCCCACCCAGGGCAGCGTTTCGTGGCCCCATAGGGAGCTCCACCGAAGGCCCCAGTGGGGGTGTTCGCATGCGGTTCCCCCACCCAGGGCAGCGTTTCGTAGCCCCATAGGGAGCTCCACCGAAGGCCCCAGTGGGGGTGTTCGCATGCGGTTCCCCCACCCAGGGCAGCGTTTCGTGGCCCCATAGGGAGCTCCACCGAAGGCCCCAGTGGGGGTGTTCGCATGCGGTTCCCCCACCCAGGGCAGCGTTTCGTAGCCCCATAGGGAGCTCCACCGAAGGCCCCAGTGGGGGTGTTCGCATGCGGTTCCCCCACCCAGGGCAGCGTTTCGTGGCCCCATAGGGAGCTCCACCGAAGGCCCCAGTGGGGGTGTTCGCATGCGGTTCCCCCACCCAGGGCAGCGCTTCGTGGCCCCATAGGGAGCTCCACCGAAGGCCCCAGTGGGGGTGTTCGCATGCGGTTCCCCCACCCAGGGCAGCGTTTCGTGGCCCCATAGGGAGCTCCACCGAAGGCCCCAGTGGGGTTGTTCGCATGCTCGGTGCGGTTCCCCCACCCAGGGCAGCGTTTCGTAGCCCCATAGGGAGCTCCACCGAAGGCCCCAGTGGGGGTGTTCGCATGCGGTTCCCCCACCCAGGGCAGCGTTTCGTGGCCCCATAGGGAGCTCCACCGAAGGCCCCAGTGGGGGTGTTCGCATGCGGTTCCCCCACCCAGGGCAGCGTTTCGTAGCCCCATAGGGAGCTCCACCGAAGGCCCCAGTGGGGGTGTTCGCATGCGGTTCCCCCACCCAGGGCAGCGTTTCGTGGCCCCATAGGGAGCTCCACCGAAGGCCCCAGTGGGGGTGTTCGCATGCGGTTCCCCCACCCAGGGCAGCGTTTCGTAGCCCCATAGGGAGCTCCACCGAAGGCCCCAGTGGGGGTGTTCGCATGCGGTTCCCCCACCCAGGGCAGCGTTTCGTGGCCCCATAGGGAGCTCCACCGAAGGCCCCAGTGGGGGTGTTCGCATGCGGTTCCCCCACCCAGGGCAGCGTTTCGTAGCCCCATAGGGAGCTCCACCGAAGGCCCCAGTGGGGGTGTTCGCATGCGGTTCCCCCACCCAGGGCAGCGTTTCGTAGCCCCATAGGGAGCTCCACCGAAGGCCCCAGTGGGGGTGTTCGCATGCGGTTCCCCCACCCAGGGCAGCGTTTCGTGGCCCCATAGGGAGCTCCACCGAAGGCCCCAGTGGGGGTGTTCGCATGCGGTTCCCCCACCCAGGGCAGCGTTTCGTAGCCCCATAGGGAGCTCCACCGAAGGCCCCAGTGGGGGTGTTCGCATGCGGTTCCCCCACCCAGGGCAGCGTTTCGTGGCCCCATAGGGAGCTCCACCGAAGGCCCCAGTGGGGGTGTTCGCATGCGGTTCCCCCACCCAGGGCAGCGTTTCGTGGCGGTTCCCATAGGGAGCTCCACCGAAGGCCCCAGTGGCTGCTCTCGCATGCGGTTCCCCCACCCAGGGCAGCGTTTCGTGGCCCCATAGGGAGCTCCACCGGAGGCCCCAGTGGCTGCTCTCGCATGCGGTTCCCCCACCCAGGGCAGCGCTTCGTGGCCCCATGGGGAGCTCCACCGAAAGCCCCCGTGGCGCAGTTCGCATGCGCTTCCCCCACCCAGGGCAGCGTTTCGTGGCACCATAGGGAGCTCCACCGAAGGCCCCAGTGGCGCAGTTCGCATGCGGTTCCCCCACCCAGGGCAGCGTTTCGTAGCCCCATAGGGAGCTCCACCGAAGGCCCGCCCCGGTGGCGCAGTCCGCATGCGGTTCCCCCATCCAAGGCAGCGCTTCGTGGCCCCATATGGAGCCCCACCGAAAGCGGCACCCACAACGCGTTACCAACAATTGCTTATGGTTGGGTCTTTCGCCAGGATAATTTTTCGAGCCAACTGGGCGCCGGCGGTAAACCGTCAACCTTTCTTACCGCCGGGGGACTCGTAGAGCTTCCTGACAATATATAATGTGGAAAAGAATTTCAGAGAACGACTAGTTTTTCAGCCCAAGCGATTATAGACCTCTCAAGATGACTCTAACAAAACAAACGAACAGTTTTCCAATCGAGCTCGAGTATGAAACCGAGTTCAGACCTCTGAATGCGACAGGCGGACGCGTCTGATGTCTGCGGATCGATTCCTGTGATTACCAGCTCTGCAGCCCCCCATACAGCTGAGTTAAGTGCAGAAACCCGAGAGTACCTCTCAGGATGACTCGAATAATACAACAGTTTCGCGGATCTCGTTCGAGCAGCAGACCGAGTTCCGAGCTCTCGGTTCGACGAACGGACGCGTCTGATGTCTCGAAATCGATTCCTGTGACCAGCAGCACTGTAGCCCTCCCCCAGCACGATTTAAATACAGAAAACCGAGAGCACTTCTCAAGATGACTCGAACAATACCAATAGGTTCGCGAACCTAGCTCGGGGAGCAGGCCGAGTTCAGAGATCTTGATTCAACAGACGAACGCGCCTGATAATTCTCAATCGATTTCTGTGATTATCAGCTTTGTGGCTGCCCTACAGATCGAGTTAAGTACGAAAAACCGAGAGCGTCTGCTACAATGACTCGAATGATACAAATAGGTTTGCGACCCTAGCTCGGCTAGCAGACCGAGTTCAGACCTCTGGATTCAACAGGCGAACGCGCCTGATCATTCTCAATGCATTAGCTGTGCTGACCAGCTCTGTAGTTGTCCTGAAAAGCTCGAGTTATCTTGAAAAACCCGACAGCGCGTATCAAGATAACTCGAAACGGCCGTTCCCGCCTGCCTGCTTTTTGGCCTTCAAAGTTACCCGATCGAGCTGAGATCACGATGGCGAGCGGGAATAAGATCGAATATCATGGGGAAAAATACTAGAGCCCTAACGAATGTTCAAATTTTGAGAACAAAATTTTCAACCGACCAAAAGTCACCAAAAGGTCCGTCGAGATTTTTCTTGCCAACTAGCTTCCAGCTCCTCGGAATTACTCTTAAGCTTCCAGCAATAACTGGCGCCGGCGGTGAACCGTCAACCTGGTCATCGCCGGGAACCTCGTAGAGCTCCTTGCATCCGTGAGGCAGCTCAGGATCAAGGCGGAGAGCTTTTTGGACTTTTCTACAAAAACTTCAAGTTCCTATTTTTCGAACTTAACATGAAGTTGGTTGCTCCAAGTGAACTGGTACTGAAAATGGCTCTAGAGAGCTGAGCTGCTCAGGGAAGAAAGTTTATATGCCATGCTCGGAGTAAAAATCTGCTTTCTCAAAATGAATTGTCAAACATCTTTCAAAAAAATTCAAAACCACCCAAAAGTTAACACTTTGTCCTTTCTGGCCGGGTCGACCAACTAGCTCCACCCCGCGCCGGAATTCCTCTAGCTCATCGATGCTGAAGAACTCTACGAGATATTACTCTTAAGCTTCCAGCAATAACTTGCTCAGGGAAGCTCTACGAGTTGTTTTCAATCAACCAAAAGTCACCAAAAGGTCCGTCGAGATGTTTCTTGCCAACTGGGAACCGGCGGTAAACCGTCAACCTGGTTACCGCCGGGCGCCTCGTAGAGCTCTTTCGTTGCGCAGCGCTCCTTGGAAGACATCAAGAAAGCTCTTGAAGCGAGAGCCGAAAAACTAAAAAAAAATCACGATTTTCGGTTTCCATCGAAAACCGGTTCCTGCAAGTCTTTCAATATTAATATTGCAGCTACGGACCTGAAAATTATACTGGCAGACGCGGCATAACCCACTTCACGTGAGAAAAATCTGGTTTCTCAAAATGAATTGTCAAATATCTTTGAATTCGTAGCGAAACCGACCCAAAGTCACCACTTTGTCTCTTAAGGCCGGGTCGGCCAGCTAGCTCCACCCCGCGCCGGAATTCCTCTAGCTCATCGATGCCGAAGAGCTCTACGAGGTACTAGCTCTCTGGCGCCCCCGCCCCGGAATTCCCCTAGCTCATCGATGCCGAAGAGCTCTACGAGGTACTAGCCCCCACCCGCGCCGGAATTCCTCTAGCTTATCGATGCCGAAGAGCTCTTCGAGGTACTCTGAAGCTTCCAACAACTAGCTGAGGGAAGCTCTACGAGTCAATCTCGGGAACGGGAAATCTTTTCTGGAGAGCCTTGGGAGCCCCCCTGGAGCGCGGCAGAGCCGCTGCCAGAAACGCTTCCATGCGTGCCTGCACGCACGCAGGCGCGCGTGGAAGCTTGCCGGAAGCTGTCCCGGACACGTCGCCAGGTCGAACGATCTGCTGCGGGGATTCTGGAGCGCCGCGGAGGAGCTCCTGGCGGGCACCAGCACCGTCTGGCCTCTAATCTTGAACCCTTTAGCTCTCAGCGAGCTCTCCGGGAAAAAAATCGCAAAACCACCCAAAAGTTGCCACATTGTCCGCCTCGGCCGGGTCGGCCAACTAGCTCCACCCCGCGCCGGAATTCCTCTAGCTCATCGATGCCGAAGAGCTCTCCGAGGAATTACTCTTAAGCTGTCAGCAATAACTTGCTAAGGGAAGCTCTACAAGTTACTCGTAAGCTTCCAGCAACTAGCTTGGGGAAGCTCTACGAGTTACAAGTTACTAGCCCCGCCCCGCGCCGGAATTCCGCTAGCTCATCGATAACGAAGAGCTCTACGAAGTTCTAGCTCTCCAGCGCGCCGGAATTACTGGCGCCGGCGGTGAACCGTCAACCTGGTCACCGCCGGGAACCTCGTAGAGCTCCTTTCACGCGTGAGAGTGCTCAGAGTCGAAAGAGACAGCTTCTGGAAGCATTTCTGGAAAAGTGGAAAAATTGATTTTTTTCGTCTCGAGATGGAGATGGTTCCTCCAAGTGTTTTGATAGTAAAAGAGCGCCTACGGAGCTCATATTAAGACAAAGAGGCTCTCATGGTCGTTCACAGGTGCGAAAAATCTGCTTTCGCGCCGGAATTACTTTTAGCTTCCAGCAGTAACTGGGCGCCGGCGGTAAACCGTCAAACTTTCTTACCGCCGGGGGACTCGTAGAGCTTCCTGACAATATATAATGTGGAAAAGAATTTCAGAGAACGACTAGTTTTTCAGTAAACCTCTCAAGATGACTCTAACAAAATAAACGAACAGATTTCCAATCGAGCTCGAGTATGAAACCGAGTTCAGACCTCTGAATGCGACAGGCGGACGCGTCTGATGTCTGCGGATCGATTCATGTGATTACCAGCTCTGCAGCCCCCCATACAGCCTGAATTAAGTGCAGAAAACCGAGAGTACTTCTCAGGATGACTCGAATAATACAACAGTTTCGCGGATCTCGTTCGAGCAGCAGACCGAGTTCCGAGCTCTCGGTTCGACGAACGGACGCGCCTGATGTCTCGAAATCGATCCCTGTGACCAGCAGCACTGTAGCCCTCCCCAAGCACGATTTAAGTACAGAAAACCGAGAGCACTTCTCAAGATGACTCGAACAATACCAATAGGTTCGCGAACCTAGCTCGGGAAGCAGGCCGAGTTCAGAGCTCTTGATTCAACAGACGAACGCGCCTGATAATTCTCAATCGATTTCTGTGATTCTCAGCCCTGTGGCTGCCCTACAGATCGATGCAAGTACGAAAATCCGAGAGCGTCTGCTACAATGACTCGAATAATACGAATAGGTTTGCGACTCTAGCTCGGCTAGCAGACCGAGTTCAGACCTCTGGATTCAACAGGCGAACGCGCCTGATCATTCTGAATGCATTAGCTGTGCTGACCAGCTCTGTAGTTGTCCTGAAGCTCGAGTTATCTTGAGAAAACCAACAGCGCGTATCAAGATGACTCGAAACGGCCGTTCCCGCCTGCCTGCTTTTTGGTCTTGAAAGTTACCCGATCGACCTGAGATCAAGATGGCGAGCGCGAATAAGATCGAATTTCATGGGAAATACTAGAGTTCTAACGAATTGTCAAATTTTAAGAACAAAATTTTCAACCGACCAAAATTCACCAAAAGGTCCGTCGAGATTTTTCTTGCCAACTAGCTCTACAGCTCCTCGGAATTACTCTTAAGCTTCCAGCAAGAACTTGCTAAGGGAAGCTCTACTAGCTCATCGATTCCGAAGAGCTCTACAAGGTACTCTTCAGCTTCCAGCAACTAGCTAAGGAAAGCTCTACCAATTACTCTCAAGCTTCTAGCTGTCAGCTTAGAGAAGTTCCCGGAGCGCTCGCTGAGAGCTAAAGGGTTTAAGATTAGAAGCCGGACGGTGTAGGGCTTCCCAGTACCTCGTAGAGCTCCTCGCGATGAGCTAGAAGAATTCCGGCGCGGGGTGGCGCTAGTGACTCGTAGAGCTTCCCTGAGAGCGCAGCGGCGACTGGGCGCCGGCGGTAAACCGTCAACCTTGGTTACCGCCGGGGAACTCGTAGAGCTTCCAAGCTCGACTTAAGTTGAGAAAACCGACCAACATTCTGACTCATAGTGAATATTTTTTGATCTCTAAATGAGACAACCGGACGCGTCTGCTGTCTGCGAATCGATTCCTGTCATTACCAGCCCCGCAGCCCCCCAACAGCCCGAGATCAGCAGAAAAGAACAGCATCTCTCAGGATGACTCGAACAATACAATAGTGTCGCAAACCTAGTTCAGGTAGCAGACCGAGTTCCGAGCTCTGGATTCGACAGGCGGACGCGCATCATCTCTTAAAATCGATGTAGTACTGTAGCCCCCTCTCAGCGCAAGTTGAGTGAAGAAAACCGAGAGCACTTCTCAAGATTACTCGAACAATACGAATAATTTCGCTATTCTAGATCGAGAAGAAGACCGAGTTCAGAGCTGTGGATTCGACAGACAAACGCAACTAACGATTCTGAATCAGTGTCTGTACATATCAGCTCTGTAGCTGTTACAGCTCAAGTAAAGTACAGAAAACCGAGAGTTTCTGTCAAGATGACTCGAATAGTACGAATAGGTTTGCGGATCTAGCTCGGCTCACAGACCGAGTTCAGACCTCTGGGTTCAACAGGCGAACGCGCCTGATCATTCTGCATGCATTAGCTGTGCTTATCAGCTCTGTAGCTGCCCTGGAGCTCGAGTTGCGTACCACCTCTGTAGCTGTGCTACAGCTAGAGTTAAGTGCAGAATACCGACAGCGTCTCTGAAGAGAACTTCAGAAATACGAATAGTCTTGTGGACCTAGCTCGACTAGCAGAACGATTTCAGGCTCTCGATGCAACAGACGCAAGCACCTGGTTATACTGAATCAGTGCATGTGCGCACCAGCTCTGTAGCTCCTCTGAATCTTGAGCTGAGTACAGAAAACCGACATCACTGGGGAAGATGACTGGAATAACACAAATAGTTTTACGGACCTAGCTCGAGTAGCAGACCGAGTTCAGGCCTCTGGATGCAACAGGCGAACGCGCCTGATCATTCTGAATCGGTTTCTGTAAGCATCAGCTCTGTAGCGCTCTGAATCTCAAGTTAAGGACAGAAAATCGAGCTGTCCTATATCCCGAGATAAATACAGAAATCGATATTACGCGTCAAGATGACTCGAAACGGCCGTCGGTTCCAGCAAGTGTTTTGATAGTAATATTCCAGCTACGGACCTGATAATTTAACTGGCACTCGCGGCATAACCTACTACACGTGAGAAAAATACCCGTTCGCAAAACGAATTTTCGAATTTCGGAGAAACATTAGAAACTCGACCCAAGTTAACACATTGTCTCTTAATGCGCGGTCGGCGAACTAGCTCCACCCTGCGCCCGAACTGGCGCCGGCGGTGAACCGTCAACCTGGTCACCGCCGGGAACCTCGTAGAGCTCCTCTCACTAGTAAGAGTGCAGAGAATCGAGACAGAATCAAGAAATGGATATTTTTCGAAAATCTTGAAATTAAATTTTTTCGATGTTCATATTTGCTCAGTTCCCGGAAGTCAACTCATAGAAAAATGCATCGAGAGAGCTGAGCTGCTGTCAGAGAGGAGTTCATATGCCAATGCTCGGCGTAAAAATCTGCTTTTTCGAAATAAATGGTCAAATATCTTTCAAATTTTTGGAAAACCACTCAAACTGGGCGCCGGCGGTAAACCGTCAACCTTGGTTACCGCCGGGGAACTCGTAGAGCTTCCAAGCTCGACTTAAGTTGAGAAAACCGAGAGCACCTACCAACATTCTGACTTATAGTGAATATGTTTTGACCTCTGAATGCGACAAGCGGACGCGTCTGATCAGACCGAGTTCAGACCTCTCAATGCGACAGACGGACGCGTCTGATGTCTGCGAATCGACTCGTGTGATTACCAGCCCTGCAGCCCCCCTACAGCCCGAGTTAAGTCCGACAGCATCTCTCAGGATAACTCGAATAATATAATAGTTTCGCAGACCTGTTTCGAGCAGCAGACCAAGTTCTGAGCTCTCGAATCGACCAACGAACGCGCCTGATGTGTGCAAATCGATTTCTATGACCCGCAGCACTGTAGCCCTCCCCCAGCACGAGTTGAGTGCAGAAAATTGAGAGCACTTTTCACGATAATTCGGAGCATACGAATAGTTTCGCGAACCTAGCTCGGGCAGCAGGCCGAGTTCAGAGCTCTCGATACAACAGACAAACGCGCCCGATAATTCTCAATCGATTTCTGTGACTGTAGGCTCTGTAGCTGCCCACAGCTCGAGTTAAGTACAGAAAATACCGAGAGCGTTTGTCAAGATGACTCGAATAATACAAATAGATTTGCGGACCTAGCTCGGCTAGCAGACCGAGTTCAGACCTATGGATTCAACAGACGAACGCGCCTGATAATTCTGAGTGCGATAGGTATGCTTACCAGCACTGTAGCTGCCCTACAGCTCGAGTTAAGTAGAAAATACCGAGAACGCGTATCAAGTTGACTCGAATAATACGAATAGGTTTGCGGACCTAGCTCGGCTAGCAGACCGAGTTCAGACCTATGGATTCAACAGACGAACGCGCCTGATGATTCTGAGTGCGATAGGTGTGCTTACCCGCACTGTAGCTGCCCTACAGCTCGAGTTCAGTAGAAAATACCGACAACGCGTATCAAGTTGACTCGAATAATACGAATAGGTTTGCGGACCTAGCTCGGCTAGCAGACCGAGTTCAGACCTATCGATTCAACAGGCGAACGCGCCTGATGATTCTGAGTGCGATAGCTGTGCTTACCAGCTCTGTAGCTGTCCTAGAGCTCGAATTAAGTACAAAATACCGACAACGTGTATCAAGATGACTCGAAACGGCCGATCCCGCCAGTGTGCTTTTTGGCAGTAAAAGGTACCCGATCGAGCTGAGATCAAGATGGCGAGCGGGAATAAGATCGAATATCACGGGAAAAAATACTAGAGCTCTAACGAATGTCAATTTCGAGAACAAAATTTTCAACCGACCAAAAGTCACCCAAGGGTCCGTCGAGATTTTTCTTGCCAACTAGCTCTCCAGCGCGCTGAATTACTCTTAGCTTCAGCTAATAACTAGATGAGGGAAAGCTCTACGAGTTTTACTGGTGCGGGCCGGCGGTAAGAACCGTCACCTTCTTCTTTACCGCCGGGGAACTCGTAGAGCTTCCAAGCCGACTTAATTGAGAAACCGAGAGCACCTACCAAACTTCTTGAAACTTATGTGTGAATTATTTTTGACCTCTGAATCGACAAGCGGACGTGTCTTGAATCCACCGAGTTCAGGGTCGGCGGATGGGGCGGGGGAGGCGGCACCGCATGACCTCTCAATGCGACAGACGGACGCGTCTGATGTATGCGAATCGACTCGTGTGATTACCAGCCCTGCAGCCCCCCTACAGCCCGAGTTAAGTCCGACAGCATCTCTCAGGATAACTCGACTAATATAATAGTTTCGCAGACCTGTTTCGAGCAGCAGACCAAGTTCTAAGCTCTCGAATGGACTAACGAACGCGCCTGATGTGTGCAAATCGATTTCTATGACCCGCAGCACTGTAGCCCTCCCCCAGCACGATTTGAGTGCAGAAAATTGAGAGCACTTTGCACGATGATTCGGACAATACGAATAGTTTCGCGAACCTAGCTCGGGCAGCAGGCCGAGTCCAGAGCTCTCGATACAACAGACAAACGCGCCCGAAAATTCTCAATCGATGTCTGTGACTGTAGGCTCTGTAGCTGCCTACAGCTCGAGTTGAGTACAGAAAATACCGAGAGCGTTTGTTAAGATGACTCGAATAATACGAAAAGGTTTGCGAACCTAGCTCCGCTAGCAAACCGAGTTCAGACCTATAGATTCAACAGGCGAACGCGCCTGATGATTCTGAGTGCGATAGGTGTGCTTACCAGCACTGTAGCTGCCCTACAGCTCGAGTTAAGTAGAAAATACCGACAACGCGTATCAAGTTGACTCGAATAATACGAATAGGTTTGCGGACCTAGCTCGGCTAGCAGACCGAGTTCAGACCTATAGGATTCAACAGACGAACGCGCCTGATGATTCTGAGTGCGATAGGTGTGCTTACCCGCACTCTAGCTGCTCTACAGCTCGAGTTGAGTAGGAAATACCGACACCGCGTATCAAGTTGACTCGAATAATACGAATAGGTTTGCGGACCTAGCTCGGCTAGCAGACCGAGTTCAGACCTATGGATTCAACAGGCGAACGCGCCTGATGATTCTGAGTGCGATAGCTGTGCTTACAAGCTCTGTAGCTGCCCTACAGCTCGAGTTAAGTACAAAATACCGACAGCGCATATCAAAATGACTCGAAACGGCCGTTCCCGCCAGAGTGCTTTTTGGCCTTCAAAGTTACCCGATCGAGCTGAGATCAAGATGGCGAGCGGGAATAAGATCGAATATCACGGGAAAAAATACTAAAGCTCTAACGAATTGTCAAATTTCGAGAACAAAATTTTCAACCGAGCAAAAGTCACCAAAAGTTCCGTCGAGATTTTTCTTGCCAACTAGCTCTCCAGCGCGCCGGAATTACTCTTAGCTTCCAGCTATAACTAGCTAAGGGAAGCTCTACGAGTTAAGTTGTCACATTGTCCTTTCTGGCCGGATGGGCCAACTAGCTTCACCCCGCGCCGGAATTCCTCTAGCTCATCGATGCCGAAGAGCTCTACGAGGTATGGCGCCGGCGGTGAACCGTCAACCTACTCACCGCCGGGAATCTCGTAGAGCTCATTACTAATAAGAGTGCAGAGAATCGACACAGAATCAAAAAAAAAAAAAAAGATTTTTCGAAAATCTTGAAATTCGATTTTTTCGATGTTCATATTCGCTCAATTCCCGGAAGTCAATGCTAAAATGCATCGAGAGCTGAGCTGCTGTCAGAGAGGAGTTCATATGCCAATGCTCGGCGCAAAAATCTGCTTTTTCAAAATAAATGGTCAAATATCTTTCAAATTTTCGCAAAACCTTCCAAAAGTTGTCACATTGTCCGCCTCGGCCGGCTGGGCCAACTAGCTCCACCCCGCGCCGGAATTCCTCTAGCTCATCGATGCCGAAGAGCTCCACGAGGTATTCCTCTTAGCTCAGCTTCGAAGAGCTCTACGAGGTATATCTTTCAAATCAAAGCAAAACCGACCCAAGGTTATCACACTTGTAAGCGTCCAAAACCCGGATAGCGAAGCCAAGCGCGGAACGGCGCACGGGGACCTCTGCCAGGCCGCCTGAAACGATGCGGGGGACGCTGGAAACCTTGCAGGAGACGCTTACAGGGGCGCCGTTTACGATGCGTGGGGCCCTGGAAAGCGCGCAAGCAAGATTTGCCTAGCCTGGAAGAACTGGCGCCGGCGGTAAACCGTCAACCTACACACCGCCGGGAACCTCGTAGAGCTCATAGCACGCGTGAGAGTGCTCAGCATCAAAAGAGAGGGCTTCTGGAAGCATTTCTCGAAAACGAGAAAACGCGATTTTTTCGATGTCGACGTGAAGCTGGTTCCGCCAAGTGTTTTGATGGCAAAAGCGCATCTACAGAGCTCAGATTAAGACGCAGAAGCCCTCATAGTCGTCTACAGGTGCGAAAAATCTGCTTTCTCAAAATGAATAGTTAAATATCTTTCAAATATTTACAAAACCACCCAAAAGTGACCACATTGTCCGTTCTGGCCGGTCGGCCAACTGGCGCCGGCGGTGAACCGTCAACCTGGTCACCGCCGGGAACCTTCTGGAGCTCCTAGCACGCGTAGGAGTGCTCAGCATCAAAAGAGAGGGCTTCTGGAAGCATTTCTCGAAAAAGAGAAAACATAATTTTTTTTTC
Organism: Prorocentrum cordatum; assembly: GCA_963575745.1. NCBI lineage: Eukaryota > Dinophyceae > Prorocentrales > Prorocentraceae > Prorocentrum > Prorocentrum cordatum. The sequence continues at coordinate 66,725 of CAUYUJ010001097.1, forward strand.
ATGTCGATACGAAGATGGTTGCGCCAAGTGTTTTCGTAGTGGAAGTGCGTCTAGAGAGCTCATATTGAGACAGAGAGGCCCTCATATCCGTTTACAGGTGCGAAAAAACTGCTTTCTTAAAATGAATTGTCAAATATCTTTCAAAAATTCGCAAACCCACCCAAAAGTTGCCACATTGTCCGCCTCGGCCGGGTGGGCCAACTGGCGCCGGCGGTGGTTCGTCGACCTGGTCACCGCCGGGAACCTCGTAGAGCTCCTCTCACTAGTACTTGTAAGCGTCCAAAACCCGGATAGCGAAGCGAAGCGCGGAACGTCGCACGGGGACCTCTGCTAGGCCGCCTGAAACGATGCGCGGGACTGGGAACCGGCGGTAAACCGTCAACCAGGTTACCGCCGGGAGCCTCGTAGAGCTCTTGTCTGCACGACGCTGCTTGAAAAACGTGGCTAAAGCTTTCTTACGCGTGAGCTGAAAGGCTTAAAATTACGTTTTCCAGCTTTGACCGAAAGTCGATTCAAGCGGGAACCTACAGCACCCATCAGATCACTTGTATAATACGAATAGTTTCGAGGATCAAGCTCGAGTAGCAGACCGAGTTCAGACCTCTCGATGATGAAACAGAGAAACGCGCCCGATAATTCTGAATCGGTTTCTGTAAGTAGCAGCTCGGTACCTCTTGTAAATCTTGAGAAGTACAGACAACCGGCAACGCGCGTCAAGATGCGGGAAGCGGCCGACGGTTCCCTCAAGTCTTTTGATAGTAATATTGCAGCTACGGACCTCAGAATTTCACTGGCAGAGGCACAACCCACTACAGGTGAGAAAAATACCGGTTCCGAAAACGAACTTCAAAATTTTGTACCAAGATTGCAAAACCGACCCAAAGTTACCACATTGTCTCTTAAGATCGGGTCGGCCGCTGGAAACTTCGCAGGAGACGCTTGCACGGGCGCCGTTTAAGATGCGTGGGGCCCTGCAAAGCGCGCAAGGAGAATCTGCCTAGGGGCCTGGCAGAACTGCCGAAGCTCTTCCGAAGCTCTGCCGAAGCGCTTCGCGCACCCTGGAGCCACGCGCATTGGGAAACGCTAGGAAGCCACGCTCCCGGACCCGCTGCCGGTTCCGGCAAGCTGCTGCGACGATCGTGGACCGGCGGATGTGGGCGCGTCCTCCTCACCACCCACAGCCGGCTTCTTATCTGAAACCCTCTGCTCTCAAGGAGCTATCCGGGAAAGAGTGCAGAGAATCGACACAGAATCGAAAATGGAGATTTTTCGAAAATCTTGAAATTCGATTTTTTCGATGTTCATATTCGCTCAGTTCCCGGAAGTCAACTCATGCAAAAATGCATCGAGAGAGCTAAGCTGCTGTCAGAGAGGAGTTCATATGACAATGCTCGGCGTAAAAATTTGCTTTTTCCAAAATAAATGGTCAAATATCTTTCAAATTTTCGCAACTTCACCCAAAAGTTGTCACATTGTCCGCCTCGGCCGGCTGGGCCAACTAGCTCCACCCCGCGCCGGAATTCCTCTAGCTCATCGATGCCGAAGAGCTCTACGAGGTACTAGCTCCACCCCGCGCCGGAATTCCTCTAGCTCATCGATGCCGAAGAGCTCTACGAGGTACTAGCTCCACCCCGCCCCGGAATTCCTCTAGCTCATCGATGCCGAAGAGCTCTACGAGGTACTGCCGAAGCTCTTCCGAAGCTCTGCCGAAGCGCTTCGCGCACCCTGGAGCCACGCGTATTGGGAAACGCTAGGAAGCCACGCTCCCAGACACGCTGCGAACCCCGGCAGGGCGCTGCGAGAATCGTGGACCGGCGAAGGTGGGCGCGTGCTCCTCACCACCCACCGCCGGCTTCTTATCTGGAACCCTCAGCCCCCCAAGGAGCTATCCGGGAACTGGGCGCCGGCGGTAAACCGTCAACCTTGGTTACCGCCGGGGAACTCGTAGAGCTCCCAAGCTCGACTTAAGTTGAGAAAACCGAGAGCACCTACCAACATTCTGACTCATAGTGAATATTTTTTGACCTCTGAATGCGACAAGCGGACGCGTCTGATCAGACCGTGTTCAGACCTCTCAATGCGACAGGCGGACGCGTCTGATGTCTGCGAATCGACTGATGTGATTACCAGCCCTGCAGCCCCCCTACAGCGCGAGTTAAGTGCAGAAAACCGACAGCATCTCTCAGGTTGACTCGAATAATATAATAGTTTCGCAGACCTGTTTCGAGCAGCAGACCAAGTTCTGAGCTCTCGAATCGACCAACGAACGCGGCTGCTGTGTGCAAATCGATTTCTATGACGCAGCACTGTAGCCCTCCCTCAGCACGAGTTGAGTGCAGAAAATTTAGAGCACTTGTCACGATGATTCGGACAATACGCATAGTTTCGCGAACCTAGCTCGGGCAGCAGACCGAGTTCAGAGCTCTCGATACAACAGACAAACGCGCCCGATAATTCTCAATCGATTTTGTGACTGTAGGCTCTGTAGCTGCCTACAGACCGGCGAAGGTGGGCGTGTGCTCCTCACCACCCACCGCCGGCTTCTTATCTGAAACCCTCAGCCCCCCAAGGAGCTATCCGGGAATTGTCTCTTTTGGTCGGGTCGGCCAACTAGCTCCATCCCGCGCCGGAATTCCTCTAGCTCATCGATGCCGAAGAGCTCTACGAGGTACTCTTAAGCTTCCAGCAACAAGCTTAGGGAAGCTCTACGAGTCAAGCCTAAGAGTAATAACTCGTAGAGCTTCCCTTAGCCAGCCCTTCGGAAGCGCTGCGGGGGGGCTCCCCAGAGCCCCAGAAGAGCTTGACGCGAGCTTCCGTGGGCTTGCCAGGAAGGTTTTCCGGTGTGTGTTTTCTTTGCTATTCGGGTGTTGGACGCTACCAAGAGATACTACGAGTCATTACTCTTAAGCTCCCAGCTGCTAGCTTAGGGAAGCTCTACGAGTGAAGAGAGCCTCGGGGACGGGACATCTTGGTAGCGCCCAAAACCCGGAGAGCAAAGAGACCCTTTGAGGACGGAAGATCTTTTCTGGAGGGCTTCGGGCAGCTCCCCTGCAGCGCTGCCGAAGCGCTGCCAGTAACGTGTCCATGCGTGCCTGCACGCGTGCAGGCGCGCGGGGAAGCTTGCCGGAAGCTCTCCCGGACCCGCTGCCAGGCGGGCGAGTCGCTGCGGGGAACGTGGAACGCCGTGGAGGAGCCCCTGGCGGGCACCACCACCGTCCGGCTTCTAATCTTGGCAGCGTCCAAAACCCGGAAAGCAAAGAGAATCTCGGGGACGGGAAATCTTTCCTGGAGAGCCTTGGGGGGCCCCCTGGGGCGCTGCGGAACACTGCCAGAATCGCTTCCATGCGTGCCTGCACGCATGCCGGCATGCGTGGAAGCTTGCCGGAAGCTCTCCCGGACGCGCTGCCGGGTCGCCGAAGTTTCTGTGAGGCCTGTGGACCGCCGTGGAGGAGCCCCTGGCAGGCACCACCACCGCCCGGCTTCTAATCTTAAACCCTTTAGCTCTCAGCGAGCCCCCCGGGAATCTTAAACCTTTTAGCTCTCGGCGAGCTCTCCGGGAATTTTCCCTAGAAAGCTCTGCGTGGCCCCTCTGCAGCGCTTCTGAAGCGCTGCCAGGAAAAAAAATTAATTAAAAAAATAAATATTAAACATAAAATAATCAGAATATTAAAGTAATAAAAATGAAAAAAACCAAAAACAAAAAAAAAGTAAAAATGAAAAATAAAAACGACAAATAAAAAAAAAAATAAATAAAAGAGCTAAGACACTACACAACAAAGACAATCCATCACTCAAGACTGAATAAAAACATACACCACAAAAAGACAAAATCAAATAAAAATATAATAAAAAAACAAAAAAATAAAAAAAAACAAAACAGTAAAAGATATTAAAAATGTTTGATACATTCAAACAGCTTTATCCAAATAAAAAAAAAAATAATCGACAATAACAAAACCAAGAAAAGCAATCAATAGATGCTCCAACGCGCGCCTGCACGCGCGCAGGCACACGTGGACGCGCGTCGGAAGCGCCCCCGAACCCGCTGCGAGCTCGGGCGAGTTGCTGCGAGGATCGTGGAGCGGCGGAGGTGCGCTGCTGGCGGGCACCACCTCTGTCCGGCTTCTGATTTTAAACCCTATAGCTCTCAGAGAGCTCCCCGGGAACTTTCGTTCCTAGTGAAGGTGCCACGGCGCCATCGTGGGCACGCACAACGTGCGGCGCTGTAGATGGGGGGACAGCCGCGACTTGCTTGCCCAGATCGAGACCTCGACTTCGGAAGTTCTCGCTTTGCTGGGGTGCCAATTCCTGGGAATAGGTAGGTGCTCTGGGTCGGGATGGATGCCAACGTTGAGCTACTTCTTGATATGGTTTTCTGAGATGTCGCTCTGACTGGTTCTGCTGTTCGGCGTGAGAGAGTTGAAGAAGGGGGCAATGCAGGAGGAGGTGGACGTGGGGGCTTTCAGTAGGGTAGGAGGAGGATGCAGCAGCACATGTGCGACGAGCTCTGCAAATGTATGTTTCACTATTTTTTGGTTTTCTCCAACTCTTTAGGGACTCGTCGTGCGACCTGGATAGCTCGGGAGGAGACGGGGGACGAGAACAAGGTTCTGGATTACCTGTGAATTCCGAGCCCTTGGGGAAGGCTTAGTGGGAGGTATCGCGGTTGAGGCCTACTCTCAAGGGTTCCATGGACCCCAGAAGGACTCGTTTGTCGGACCATGCCCTACTTACCTTGCTTGTCCCTGAGTCGGCCGCTCCGACTCGACGGTGGATTACGAAACCACCACGGCAGACGTACCTCGTAGAGCTTTTCGGCATCAATGAGCTCATCAATGAGCTAGAGGAATTCTGGCGCGGGGTGGAGCTAGTACCTCGTAGAGCTCTTCGGGAAAGAGCGCAAAGGAATTTGGGCGCAGGCTGGAGCTAGTACGTCGTAGAGCTCCTCTTTGGCAAGATAAGCTAGGAGGAATTCAGGCTACTATCAAAACACTTGCTGGAACCGACTGTGATCCGAGTTCTCGTGACACGAGTTCACAGTTTTCTCTATACCTCGTGAAGCTCCTCGTAGAGCTCTTCGTTATCGATGAGCTAGAGGAATTCCGGCGCGGGGTGAAGCTAGTTGGCCGACCCAGCCAGAAAGGACAAAGTAACTCGTAGAGCTTCCCTTTCAAGTTATACCTAGAGCTCTTCGGCATCGATGAGCTAGAGGAATTCCGGCGCGGGGTAAAGCTAGTACCTCGTAGAGCTCTCACGGTAAGTGAGCCAGAAGAACGTGGCGACAGGCTGGAGCTAGTTGGCGAAATTTCGAAAAGTCGGCCCGGCAGTTGGTCCGGGAGCCGGCAAGCTTCCACGCGTGCCTGCACGTGTGCAGGCACTGACGGAAGCGTTTCTGGCTGCGCGTCAGCAGCGCTGCAGGGGAGCTTCCCGAAGCTCTCCAGGCAGGATTTCCCGTTCCCGACGGGTCTCTTCGCTTCCCGTGTTTTGGGCGCTACAAAGTTTCGAAAATAGACGCGATCATACCATCCGAGAAAACGCCGTGTGAGAAAAGAGCTCTAGGAGAGCCCCGGCGGTAACGTGGTTGACCGTTTACCGCCGGTCCCCAGTTTTGCCATTATTTGAAGATATTTGACCTATCATTTTGAGAAAGCAGATTTTTCGCACCTGTAGACGAACGTAGGGGCCTATGCGTCTTAATATGAGCTTTGTAGGCGCACATTTACTATCAAAACACTTGGAGGAACAAACTTCATGTCGACATGAAAAAAATGAATGTTCCATTTTTCGACAAACTGGGCGCCGGCGGTAAACCGTCAACCTTTGTTACCGCCGGGAGACTCGTAGAGCTTCCTGACAATATATAATGTCGAAAAAAATTGCAGAGAACGTATAGTTTTTTAGCCCAAGCGATTTCAGACCTCTCGATGCAACAGCCGAACGCCCCCGATGCTTCTGGATTGTTTTCTGTACGAGCTCTGTAGCTCTCCTACAGCCCGAGTTACGTGCGTAAATCGACAGCAACCCTGAAGATACTCGAACAATACGAATAGTTTGGCAAACCTAGCTCGAGTATCAGACCGAGTCCAGACCTCTGCATGCGACAGGCGGATGCGTCTGATGTCTCCGAATCGATTCCTGTGATTACCAGCCCTGCAGCCCTACAGCCCGATTTAAGTGCAGAAAGCCGACAGAATCTCAGGATGACTCGAACAATACGAATAGTTTCGCGGACCTAGTTCGGGCAGCAGACCCAGTTCCCAGCTCTGGAGTCGACAGGCCGACGCGCCTGATGTCTCCGAATCGTTTCCTGTGACAACCGGCACTGTAGCCCCCAGACAGCCCGAGTTAAGTACAGAAAACCGACAGCACCTCTCAAGATGACTCGAACAATACGAATAGTCTTGCGATTCTAGAGCGGGCAGCAGATCGAGTTCAGAGCTCTGGATTCAACAGACAAACGCGACTGATGATTCTGAATCGATTTCTGTACTTATCAGCTCTGTAGCTGTCCTATAGCTCGAGTTAAGTACAGAAAACCGAGAGCGCCTGTCAAGATGACTCGAATAATACGAATAGCTTTGCGGTCCTAGCTCGGCTAGCAGACCGAGTTTAGACCTCTGGATGCAACAGACGAGCGCGCCTGATGATTCTGAATCTATAAGGTGTGCTTACCAGCTCTGTAGCTGTCCTGTATCTCGAGTTAAGTCCAATATACCGACAAGCGTATCAAGATGACTCGAAACGGCCGATCCCGCCACAGTGCTTTTCGATAGTGATATTCACCCGATCGAGCTGAGATCAAGACAGCGAGCGGGAATAAGATCGAATATGACGGAAAAAATAATATAGCTCTAACGAATGTTCAAATTTTGAGAACATAATTTTCAACTGAGCAAAAGTCACCAAAAGTTCCGTCGAGTTTTTTTGAGCCAACTAGCCCGCCAGTGCGTCCGAATTACTCTTAAGCTTCCAGCTGCTAGCTTAGGGAAGCTCTACGAGTCATGCCTCCAGAAGCTCTCTTTTTCCATTCTGAGCTCTCTCACGTGTGAAAAGAGCTCTACGAGGATTCCGGCGATGACCAGGTTGACGGTTCACCGCTGGCATCAGTTTCGAAAAGGGACGCGATCATACCATCCGCGGCCTGGCGCAGCCGATTTTTCCCGGAGAGCTCGCTGAGAGCTACTTGGTAGCGTCCAAAACCCGGAGAGCGAAGAGACCCTTTGGGGACGGGAAATCTTTCTTGGAGAGCTCTGGGAAGCTCCCCTGCAGCGCTGCCGAAGCGCTGGCAGAAGCGCTTCCATGCGTGCCTGCACGCGCGCAGGCACGCGTGGAAGCTTGCCGGAAGCTCCCCCGGACCAGTGGCCGGCTCAAAAAAGCCGCTGCGAGGATCGTGGAGCGACGGAAAGGAGCTCCTGGCGGGCACCACCACCGTCCGGCTTCTAATCTTAAGCCCTTTAGCTCTCAGCGAGCTCTCCGGGAAAAGGGTTTAGAGTTAGAAGCCGGACGGTGGTGGTGCCCGCCAGGAGCTCCTCTACGGCGCTCGCCCGCCTCCACGTTCCCCGCGGCGACTCGCCCGGCCCGGCAACGTGTCCGGGAGAGCTTCCGGCAAGCTTCCACGCGTGCCTGCACGCGCGCAGGCACGCATGGACACGTTTCTGGCAACGCTTCGGCAGCGCTGCAGGGGAGCTCCCCAGAGCTCTCCAGAAAGATATCCCGTCCCCAAAAGGTCTCTTCGCTCTCCGGGTTTTGGACGCTGCCAAGTGCAGCTCTAACCATTCGTACCTTGTACAGCTCTTCGGCATCGATGAGCTAGAGGAATTCCGGCGCGGGGTGGAGCTAGTTGGTGGACCCGGCCAGAAAGGACAAAGTGTTAATTCTTGGGTGGTTTTGCAAATATTTCAAAGATACGTTCCCGGGGAACTCTCAGAGAGCTAAAGGGTTTTAGATTAGAAGCCGGACGGTGGTGGTGCCCGCCAGCAGCCCATCTCCGCTGGTCCACGATCCCTGCAGCGCCTCGCCCGGCCCGGCAGCGTGTCCGCAGCAATGCAGGATCGCCTCAGAAGGGTTTGACAGAGCTTTGCAGGCGCCCCAGGGGAATGTGACAGAGCTCTGCAGGAAGGCACCTGTCCACGCGTGCCTGCACGCGCGCAGGCATGCATGGGGGGTGCCTGGCAGTGCTTCCGGAGCGCCCCCGGGAGCCCCAGCAGCTCAGAAGGAAATATAACTCGTAGAGCTCCCCTTAGCAAGTTATTGCAAGGAAAAAAAAAAAAAAAAAGGTAAAAAAAAAAAAAAATAAAAAAAAAAAAAAAAAAAAAAAAAGAAAAAAAAAAAACAAAATAAGAAAAATAACAAAGAAAAAAAAACAACAGTAAAAAAAAAAAAAGAAAAAAAAAAAAAAAAAAAAAAAAAAAAAAAAAGAATAAAGAGAAAACAAAAAAAAAAAAAAAAAAAAAAAAAAAAAAAAAAAAAAAGTAAAAAGAAAAAAAAAGAAAAAAAAAAAATAATAAAAAAAAAAAAAAAAAAAAATAAATAAAAAAAAAAAAAAAAAAAAAAAAAAAAAAAAAAAGAAAAAAAGTAGAAAAAAAAAAAAAGAATAGAAAAAAAAAATAAACACACGCTTAAGAGTAATTCCGGGGCCCTGGAGAGCTAGTTGGCAAGAATAATTCCCGGAGAGCTCTCTGAGAGCTAGAGGGCTTAAGATTAGAAGCCGGCCGGACGGTGGAGGTGCCGCCAGCAGCCCATTTCCGCCAGTTCACGATCCCCGCAGCGACATGTAAAACGTCGCAGCAGGTCCGGGAGAGCTTCCCGCAAGCGTGAACGCGTGCCTGCACGCGCGCAGGCACGCGTGGAAGCGTTCCTGGCAGCGCTTCAGAGACGCTGCACGGGAGCCCCGAAGAGCCCCAGAAGCGCGTCGCGGGAGCGTCGGACGGCTCGCCAAGAAAGCTTTTCGGCGTGCGTGCTCTGTGCTCTCCGGTTTTTGGACGCTACCAAGTCTCGACAGACCTTTTGCTGATTTGCTCTCCGGGTTTTTCCCGGAGAGCTTTCTGAGAGCTAGAGGGCTTTAGATAAGAAGCCGGACCGGGCACCGGCGGTGAACCGTCAACCTGGTCACCGCCGGGAACCTTGTAGAGCTCCTTCCACGCGTGAGGGTGCTCGGAGTCGAAGACGAGAGCTTCTGGAGGCATTCTCGAAAAAAACAACATTGTTATTTTTATGTCGACGAGAAGTTGGTTGAGCCAAGTGTTTCGATAGTAAAAGAGCGCCTGTAGAGCTCGCATTAAGACGCCGAGGCCTTCAAAGTCGTTTACAGGTGCGAAAAATCTGGTTTCTCGAAATGAATTGTCAAATATCTTTCAAATCTTAGCAAAGCCGACCCAAAGTTATCACATCTTCTTTTCTGGCCGGATCCACCAACTAGTTGCTCCTAATTTTCCGATGGTAAAACTTGCTCTAGAGAGCTGAGCTTCTCAGAAAACAAAGTTTATATGATAATGCTCGGCGTAAAAATCTGCTTTCTCAAAATGAATTGTCAATTATCTTTCAAATCTTAGGAAAACTGACCCAAATGTGCCACATTGTCTCTTTTGGTAGGGTCGGCCAACTAGCTCCACCCCGCGCCGGAATTCCTCTCCGCCAGCAGCCCATCTCCGCCGCTCCACGATCCTCGTAGCAACTCGCTTGTCCCGGCAGCGGGTCCGGGAGAGCTTCCGGCAAGCGTGAACGCGTGCCTGCACACGTGCAGGCACGCGTGGAAGCGTTCCTGGCAGCGCTTCAGAAGCGCTGCAGGCGAGCCCCCAGAGCCCCAGAAGAGCTTCCCCAGAGCTTCTGTGGGTTCGCCAGGAAGGCTTCCTGGTTTGTTCCCTCTTTGCTCTCCGAGTTTTGACGCTGCCAAATTCCCGGAGAGCTCGCTGAGAGCTAAAGGGTTTAGAGTTAGAAGCCGGACGGTGGTGGTGCCCGCCAGGAGCTCCTCCACGGCGCTCCACGTTCCCCGCAGCGACTCGCCCGGCCCGGCAACGGGTCCGGGAGAGCTTCCGGCAAGCTTCCACGCGCGCCTGCACGCGTGCAGGCACGCATGGAAGCGTTTCTGGTAGCGCTTCGGCAGCGCTGCAGAGCTTCCCGGAGCTCTCCAGAAAAGATATTCCGTCCCAAAAGGGTCTCTTTGCTCTCCGGGTTTTGGACGCTACCAAGATTCCCCGAGAGCTCTCTGAGAGCTAGAGGGTTTTAGATTAGAAGCCGGACGGTGGTGGTGCCCGCCAGCAGCCCATCTTCGCCGGTCCACGAACCTCGCAGCAGCTCGTTCGTCCCGGCAGCGGGTCCGGGAGAGCTTCCGGCAAGCGTTTACGCGTGCCTGCACGCCTGCAGGCACGCGTGGAAGCGCTCCTGGCCGCTTCTCAGAAGCGCTGCAGAGGAGCCCCCAGAGCCCCGGAAAAGCTTCCCGAGAGCTTCTGTGGGCTTGCCAGGAAGGCTTAACTTGTAGAGCTTCCCTGAGCAAGTTATTGCTGGAAGCTTAAGAGTAATAACCCGTAGAGCTCCCCTTCGCAAGTTATTGCTTGAAGCTTAAGAGCAATTCCCGGAGAGCTCGCTGAGAGCTAAAGGGTTTAAGATTCCCGGAGAGCTCGCTGAGAGCTAAAGGGTTTAAGATTGGAAGCCGGACGGTGGCGGTGACCGCCAGGAGCTCCTCCACGGCGGTCCACAGGCCTCGCAGGGGTTCGTTTGAGCAGGCAGCTGGTCCGGGAGAGCTTCGGGCAAGCTTCCACGCGCGCCTGCGCGCGTGCAGGCGCGCATGGAAGCGTTTCTGGTAGTCCTTCAGCAGCGCTGCAGGGGAGCTTCCCAGTTCCTTAGGCTCCCTTCGCTCTCCGGGATTTGGACGCTACCAAGTTCCGGGAGCTAGTTGGCAAGAAAAATCACGACGGACCTTTTTCCCAGAGAGCTCGCTGAGAGCTGAAGGGCTTAAGAGTAGAAGCCCGACGGTGGTGGTGCCTGCCAGGAGCTCCTCCACGGCGGTCCACTGGCCTCGCAGCGGCTCCGGCGGCCCGGCGACGTGTCCGGGAGAGCTTCCGGCAAGCTTCCACGCGTGCCTGCATGCGTGCAGGCACGAATGGAAGCGATTCTGGCAGCGCTTCCTCGCCGCTCCAGGGGGGGCCCCCAAGGCCCTCCAGGGAAGATTTCCCGTCCCCGAGATTCTCTTTGCTCTTCGGGTACCTCGTAGAAATTCCCTTAGCAAGTTGCTGGAAGCTTAAGAGTAACTCGTAAAGCTTCCCTTAGCAAGTTATTGCTGGAAGCTTAAGAGTAACTCGTAAAGCTTCCCTTAGCTAGTTGCTGGAAGCTTAAGAGAAATTCCGGCGCGCCGGAGAGCTAGTTGGCAAGAAAAATCTCGACGGACCTTTCGCTGACTTTTGGTCGGTTGAAAATTCCCGGATAGCTCATTGGAGAGCTGAGGGTTTCAGAGAAGAAACCGGGGGTGGGTGGTGGCGAGAACACGCCCACCTCCGCCGGTCCACGATCCCCGCAGCGGCTCGCCTGAGCCGGCAACGGGTCCGGGAGCGCTTCCAGCAGCCGTTCAGGCGTGCCCGCACGCGTGCAGGCACGCGCGGCAGCGTCGCTGGCAGCGCTTCCGAAGAGCTTCAGAGGAGCTTCCGGGGAGATCCCCAGGGCCTCCCAAAAGAGCTTCAGAGCCCGCACGAACGCGGGCACGCCTCGCCCTGGCCGAGGAACTGGGATTGCCGCGCCCACGTTTACCTCGTACAGCCCTTCAGCTAGAGAAATTCCGGCGCGAGGTGGAGCTAGTTGGCCCACCCGGCCGAGGCGGACAATGTTTCCGGAGAGCCCGCTGAGAGCTTAAGGGCTTAAGATTAAAAGCCGGACGGTGGTGGTGCCCGCCAGCAGCCCATCTCCGCCAGTCCACGATCCTCGCAGCAGCTCGCCAGAGCTGGCAACGTGTCCGGAAGAGCTTCCGGCAAGCTTCCACGCGTGCCTGCACGCGTGCAGGCACGCATGGAAGCGATTCTGGCAGCGCGTCAGCAGCGCTGCAGGGAAGCCCTCCAGAGCGCCACAAGAGCTTGGCGAGAGCGTTGAGGGCCCGCTAGGATAGCTTTCTCCTAAGTGTGCCCTTTACTCTCCGCGTTCTGGACGCTACCAAGTGACACCGGAGAGCTCGCTGAGAGCTAAAGGGTTTAAGATTAGAAACCGGAGGGTGGTGGTGCCCGCCAGGAGCTCCTTGCCGTCGCTCCACAGGCCTCGCAGCGCCTCCGGCGGCCCGGCTACGTGTCCGGGAGAGCTTCCGGCAAGCTTCCAAGCGTGCCCGCATACGTGCAGGCACGCATGGAAGCGGTTCTGGCAGCGCTTCAGCAGCGCTGCAGGGGGGCCCCCCGCAGCTCTCCAGGAAAGATTCCCGTCCCGAGGGTGTCTTCGCTCGTCGGGTTTTGGACGCTAGCAAGTGGGCGCTGACTTTTGGTCGGTTGAAAAAAACTCGTAGAGCTTCCCTTAGCACGTTATTGCTGGAAGCTTAAGAGTAATACCTTGTAGAGCTCTTCGGCATCGATGAGCTAGAGGAATTCCGGCGCGGGGTGGAGCTAGTTGGCCCACCGGGCCGAGGCGGACAATGTGGCAACTTTTGAGTGGTTTTGCGAATATTTGAAAGATATTTGGCAATTCATTTTGAGAAAGCAGATTTTTCGCACCTGTAAACGACTATGAGGGCCTCTCTGTCTTAGTATGAGCTCTGTAGGCGCATTTTACTATGAAAACACTTGGGGGAACCATCTTCACGTCGAAACGAAAAAAATGTTTTTTCTTCTTTTCGAGAAATGCTTCCAGAAGCTCTCTCTTTCGACTTCGAGCACTATTACACGTGGAATGAGCTCTACGAGGTTCCCGGCGGTGACCAGGTTGACGGTTTACCGCCGGCGCCAGTTCCCGGAGATCTCGCTGAGAGCTACAGGGCTTTAGAATAGAAGCAGGGCGGTGGTTGTGCCCGCCAGCAGCCCATCTTCGCCGCTCCAGAATCCCCGCAGCGGTTCGTTCGAGCCGGCAGCTGGTCCGGGAGAGCTGCCGGCAAGCTTCCACGCGTGCCTGCACGCGTGCAGGCACGCACGGACGCGTTTCTGGCAACGCTGCGGCAGCGCTGCAGGGGTCCTGTCCAAAGCGGCAGAGAAGCCCTGCGAGAGCGATGCGAAAGCTTTCTCGTGTGTACCTCGTAGAGCTCTTCGGCATAGATGAGCAAGAGGAATTCCGGCGCGGGGTGCAGCTAGTACCTCGTAGAGTTTTTTCCCGGAGAGCTCGCTGAGAGCTAAAGGCTTTCAGATTCCCGGAGAGCTCGCTGAGAGCTACAGCGCTTCGGAAGCGCTGCCGGGGAGCTCCCCAGAGCCCCAGAAGGGCTTCACGCGTGCTTCCGTGGGCTTGCCAGAATGGTTTTCTGATGTGTCTTCTCTTTCCTGGGGAGCTCGCTGAGAGCTAAAGGGTTTAGGATTAGAAGCCGGACGGTGGTGGTGCCCGCCAGCAGCCCATCTTCGCCGGCCCACGATCCTCGCAGCGACTCGCCTGAGCCGGCAGCGTGTCTGGGAGAGCTTCCGGCGAGCGTCTAGGAATGCCCGCACGCGCGCAGGCACGCGTGGAAGCGTATCTGGCATCGCTTCGAAAGCGCTGCCGGGGAGCCCCCAGAGCCCCAGAGGAGCATCACGCGCGCTTCCGTGGGCTTGCCAGAAAGGTTTTTCGGTGTGCGTTCTCTTTGCTCTCCGGGTTTCGGGCGCTACCAAGTGCTATCCGGGTTTTGGACGCTACTATTAGAAGCCGGACGGTGGTGGTGCCTGCCAGGAGCTCTCCACGGCGATCGACAGTCCTCGCAGCAACTCCGATGAACCGGAAACGTTACAGGATAGCTTCGTGGGCTGCGTAGGGTTCTTAGAGAAGAAGGCGGCCGGTGCGCGTACGCCGACGCACTCTTCCGCCCACCGCTCCGTGCCCTTCCGTGGGGTTCGGGTTCCGCAGCGTGTCCCGGAACGTCTGTTTGAATACGTTCCCGTAGCCTCGCGAAGCTCCCGGGCAGCGAGCTCTCACGCGTGCAAGCACGCCCGGAAGCGTCGTTCTCAGCCCTGCAAGGGCGCGCCAGACAAGCCTTACAGCGCCACTGCACGTTTACAGCTTTTCAGGAGCCCGCCGGACGAACTGTCCAGCGCCACCGCGCACCTGCGATGCGACCTTGAAACGACCTCGTGCACCGTTTCAGCCGAGCGCAGAACACGTGCAACGTGAGAGGTGCGCTTGCGCGACGAGACGCGGTCTTCGCGCGCGTGTCTCGCGCTTGGCTATCTGGGTTTTAGACAACAGCAGGTGTCCGGGGGAGCTTCGGGCAAGCTTCCACGCGTGCCTGCACACGTGCAGGCACGCATGGAAGCGTTTCGTGAGCTTCCCAGAGCTTTCCAGGGAAGATTTCCGGAGAGCTCGCTCAGAGCTAGAGGGTTTAAGATTGGAAGCCGGACGGTGGTGGTGCCCGCCAGCAGCCCATATTCGCCGGTCCAGAATTCTCGCAGCAGGTCGTTCGAGCCGGCAACTGGTCCAGAAGAGCTTCCGGCAAGCTTGCACGCGTGCCCGCACGCGTGCAGGCACGCGTGGAAGCGCATCTGGCAGCGCTTCGGAAGCGCTGCGGGGGAGCGCCCCCGAGCCCCAGAAGAGCTTCACGCGAGCTTCCGTGGGCTTGCCAGGCAGGTTTTCCGGTGTGTGTGCTCTTTGCTCTTCGGACGCTACCAATTTCCCGTCTCCAAACGCTCTCTTCGCTCTCCGGGTTTTGGACGCTTCCAAGTCGGCATCGATGAGCTAGAGGAATTCGGGCGCGGGGTCGAGCTAGTTTGGCGACCCCGACGGACAATGTGCGAATTTTGGGCCGATTGGACAAACTTCGTGAGAGATTTGAACATTCATTTTGAGAACTGGTATTTTCGCACCTGTAGTAGGTTATTTTGCTCGCGTCCATGAATTCTGGTGCCCGTAGGGCAGTATTGCAATCAAAATAGTTGGCGGAACCGTCTTTTCATGAAAACATAAGCTGGATTTTTCGAGTTTGGCATCATGCTCCAGAGTCTTTCTGTATATGTACCGAGAAGCGCCGTGCGAGAAAAGAGCTCTACGAGGATCTGGTGGTAATCTGGTTGGCGGTTTTCCAGTTGGCCAACCCGGCCCGGGCGGACAATTTGATCACCTTTGGTCGGTTTTTGGAAGATAGCGAGATATTTTGAAATTCGTTTTACAAAATCTTTTTTTATTCTATGCAGTGAATCATGGCGCTTCGGATGGTGCAATCCTTAGGGCTCTAGCTACATTATATCGATCAAAAGACTGCGGAGAACCAGTAACTCGTAGAACTTCTCTTAGCAAGTTATTGCTGGAAGCTCAAGAGTAATTCTGGGGCGATGGAAAGCTAGTTGGCAAGAAAATCTCGACGGATCTTTTGGTGACTTTTGGTCGGTTGAAAATTTTTCTCGAAATTCAATCATTCGTTAGAGCTCTAGTATTTTTTCTCGTGATATTCGATCTTATACTACAACGGGTATCTCGACTAGCATCTTGATCTCAGCTCGATCGGGTACCTTTTACTGCCAAAAAGCACTCCGGCGGGATCGGCCGTTTCAAGTCATCTTGATACGCGCTGTCGGTTTTCTCAAGATAACCTGAGCTTGAGGACAGCTACAGAGGTGGTACTCACAGGTAAAGAAAGCGATTGGAAATAACCAGGCGCGTTCGTGTGTTCAATCGAGAGCTCTGAACTCGGTTTTCTGCCTGAGCTAGGTTCGCGAAACATTTGTATTGTTCGAGTCATCTTGAGAAGTGCTCTCGGTTTTCTGCACTTAACTCGTGCTGGGGGAATGCTACAGTGCTGCTGGTCACAGAAATCGATTTGAAGACATCAGGCGCGTCCGTCGGTCGAACCTAGAGCTGGGAAATCGGTCTGCTGCTCGAACTAGGTCCGCGAAACTATTGTATTATTCGAGTTATCTGAGAGTTGCTGTCCGTTTTCTGCACTTAACTCGGGCTGTAGGGGGGCTGCAGGGCTGGTAATCACAGGAGTCGATTCGGAGACATCAGACGCGTCCGTCTGTTGCATTGAGAGGTCTGAACTCGGTTTGATTCTAGAGTTGGGTTGCCCAACTGTTCGTTGTTTTGTCAGAGTCATTTGAGAGGTCTGAAATCGCTTGGGCTAAAAAACTAGTCGTTCTCTGGATTTTTTCTTCACGTTATATACTGTCAGGAAGCTCTGCGAGTCCCCCGGCGGCAACAAAGGTTGACGGTTTACGGCCGGCGCCCAGTATTGTGCGAAAACAAGATTTCTTTATTTTTGAAGCTGGTATTGAGAAGCGTTTTTCTGCTGTTATCTCGGATCTCACGTGTCTATTCAGAGCTCTACGAGGGTCCCGGCAGTAATCTGGTTGACGGTTCACCGCCGGATCGTCATATTCGAAAAACCGACCCCAGATCATCACATTGTCTGTCCGGACCGGGTTGGCCAACTAGCTGCACCCCGCGCCGGAATTCCTCTAGCTCATCGATGCCGAAGAGCTCTACGAGCGACTTGGTAGCGTCCAAAACCGAGAGAGCAAAGAGACCGTCGAGAGAGGGCAACTTGGTAGCGTCCAAAACCCGGAGAGCAAAGAGACCGTCGAGAGAGGGAAACTTGGCGCGTCCAAAACCCGGAGAGCACAGGGCAACTGGGAGAGATTTGAAATTTGTTTTGCAATTTCAATTTTTATTCTATGAAGTGAATCATGGCGCTTTCGATGGTGCAATTCTCAGCGCCCTAGCTGCATTATTTCGATTAAAAGACTAGGGGGAACTACCGTTGTGTACGACCGAAAAAAAGATGTCTTTATCTTTGAAGCTAGTGTGCAGAAGCTTTTTTCCGCTGTTATCTCGGAACCGACCTGGTCTATGCAGAGCTCTACCCTGCGGTAACCTGGTTGACGGTTTACCGCCGGTTCCCAGTTTTATTTTTCCGACGGTCTTTCCGACGGTCTCTTTGTTCCAGGGCGCTGGAGAGCTAGTTGGCAAGGAAAATCTCGACGGACCTTTTGCTGACTTTCCGTCGGTTGAAAATTTTGTCCTCGAAATTGAACAATTTGTTTGAGCTCTAGCATTTTTTTCCGTGATATTCGATCTTATTCCCGCTCGCCATCTTGATCTCAGCTCGCTTGGGTATCTTTTACTGCCAAAAAGCACACGGGCGGGATCGGCCGAGTCATCTTCTCACGCGGTGACGGTTTTGTCAAGACAACTCAAGCTTCAGGACAGCTACAGAGCTGGTAAGCAAAGCTAATCGATTCAGAATGATCGGTCGCGTTCGCATATTGAAGTCAGAGGTCTGAATTCGGTCTAAGCTAGGTGCGCAAACCTATTCGTAGTATTCGAGTCATCTTGACAGGCGCTCTCGGTTTTCTGCACTTAACTCGAGGTACAGGACAGCCAAAGAGCTCATACGTACAGAATCTGATTCAGAATCATCATTGGCCGTTGTCTGTTCAATCCAGAGCTCTGAACTCGGTCTGCTGCCCGATCTAGAATCGCGGAACTATTCGTATTGTTCGAGTCAACTTGAGAGATGCTGTCGGTTCTATGCACTCAATTCGGGCTGTCGGGGGGCTGCACGGCTGGTAATCACTTGGATCGATTCGGAGACATCAAGCGCGTCCGCCTTCCGAATCCAGAGCTCCGAACTCTTTCTGCGGCCCGAACTAGGTCCGCGAAACTATTCGTATTGTTCGAGTCATCCTGAGAGGTGCTGTCGGTTTCCTGCACTTAACTCGGCTGCAGGGGGGCTGCAGGGCTGGGATTACAGGGATCGATCCAGAGACATCAGACGCCTACGCCTGTCGCATGCAAACTGGGTCTGATACTCGAACTAGGTTTGCCAAACTATTCGTATTGTTCGAGTCATCTTGAGAGGTGCTGTCGATTTACGCACGTAACTCGGGCTGTAGGAGAGCTACAGAGCTCGTACAGAAGACAATCTGGAAGCATCGGGGGCGTTCGGCTGTTGCATCCGAGAGGTCTCAAATTGCCAGGGCTGAAAATTTATTTTTTTCGGTGTAATTTTTGTTTCGACATTAGATGTTGTCAGGAAAGTCCCACGGCGTAACAAACGGTTTACGGCTTACCGCCCGCGTGCTCCAGTTTCTGGTTCTCAAAATTCACATTCGTTCAGCTCTTAGTATTTTTCCCAATGCTATTCGATATCTTATTCCGCTCGCCAATCGGTACCTTTTACTGCCAAAAAGCAGCGCAGCGCGGGATGGCCGCTTCAGAGTCATCCTTGCTGCAGCCCTTGTCGGTTTTCTGAAGATAACTCGAGCTTCAGGACAGCTACAGAGCTTGTTAGCAATCGATCCAGAATCATCAGGCGCGAACTCGGTCTCCTAGCCGAGCTAGGTCGGCAAACCTATTCGTATTATTCGAATAATCTTGACCGACGCTCTCGGTTTTCAACACTTAACTCGAGCTACAGGTCAGCTAGAGAGCTGATACGTACAGAATCTAATTCTGAATCATCAGTGGCCGTTCTCTGTCGAATCGAGAGCTCTGCACTCGGTCTGCTGCCCGATCTAGAATCGCGAAACTATTCGTATTGTTCGAGTCATATTGAGAGATGCTGTCGGTTCTCTTCACTTAACTCGGGCTGTAGGGGGGCTGCATGGCTGGTAATCACTGGAATCGATTTGGAGACATGAAGCGCGTCCGCCTTGCGAATCGAGAGCTCCGAACTCTGTCTGCTGCCCGAACTAGGTCCGCGAAACTATACGTATTTTTCGAGTCATCCCGAGAGGTACTGTCGGTTTCCTGCATTCGGGCTGTAGGGGGGCTGCAGGGCTGGTAATCACAGGAATCGATTCAGAGACATCAGACGCGTCCGTCTGTCGCATCCAGAGGTCTGAACTCGGCCTGATACTTTGCCAAACTATTTGTATTGTTCGAGTCATCTTGAGAGGTGCTGTCGATTTACGCGCGTAACTCGGTGTAGGAGAGCTGCAGAGCTCGTACAGAAGATAATCCAGAAGCATCGGGGGCGTTCGGCTGTTGCATCCGAGAGGTCTGAAAGTGCTTGGGCTGAAAACCTTTTTTTTCGTGTAATTTTTCTCGACATTATGTGTTGTCAGGAAGCTCTACGAGTCCCCGGCGGTAGCAACCTTGATATTTTACAAGATTTCGATAATGTCACTCCGTGCCTCGCCATGCGCTGTCTTCGTGCTCTTGACATACCTGCTGATCTCATTGTGGCGTTGATTGAACCCATGATGGATAATCAGTGCGTGGCCAGCTTCGAGGGCATCGAGGCATCGTCAGCGGTCTATTGGGACAAATCTATTCGAACGGGAGGAGTAGAGGGACCGATGATTTTTCTTGCAGTTTCTATTGTACTCTGGAGAGATGTGATCGACAGATGGAGGCAGGAAACGCAGTACGGTATCAAATTGGAAAATGATGAGCGCATGTTCAACGGTGAGCGTATGACCCACAGTTTCTGGGCAGATGATCTTCTGTTGTATGCGAAGACCCGCACTGACCTCGAGTTGATGGTGCGTGACATGAGTATCCCGCTGATGAATGCAGGAATGACCTGGAAGCCGAAATCTTTTGATGTACATTTACTTTGGTGCGCCGCCTGGCGTCCCGCCGTCCCCCGAGCAGGATATCCGTGTGCTGGTGCCGTCTAGTGACGCTGCTCTTGGGACCCGAGAAGTGGTCCTACCGCGTGTTCAGTCGTTTGAGATCCTGGGAGCCACTCTGGAGGAGACCTGGAAGGACCACTCGGACTCAGAGGCCATGCTCCAGAAAGCCCAGAATATGTTCTTTGGGGAAATCGCGTATTATCGCTGCTCTGGGATTGACTTGGCTGAAAGATTTACTCGCATCAAGCGAAAGTGATTGCTGCATTATTATTCAACTGTGAGGGCAGAACGCCCGACTATTCTACCATTGCTGCTGTTCACTATTTTGAAGGCAGATGTCTAGCGATAATGTCAGGTCTACGCAAGCGGAGAACTGAAGGCTGGTCTGTTTTTCAACGTAGGCGATACAAAGCGGGACGACAGAGTTTTGTTGAGCTTGGATTCCGAAGTGCGGTGCAGATATGGATGTTTCGCTGTTGGGATTGGGCTAAGGATGTCTCAGTTGCTGCAAGTATTCGTATGAGGAGATACACAACACACACAGAGGAGGAGGAGGGAGAGACGGTACCAAATCGGCGTCAGAGGAAAACTCGGGCGATGGCGGCGGCGGCGGCTTCTCATGCATATCATGTATCTCAGATATCCCAGATGTCGAGTGGCTGTCGTCGGCGGACACCGGATGACCAGCCTGCCATACCTGAGGAGTCGGACATGTCACGTGAATGGATGATATCTAGGCTGGCCATGCTACATGGAAGGGGGAAGTGGACGGAACATCGTGACACATGTATTCTAGCGTTGCCTGCAAAAGATAGGAAGCAACTTACACGCATGAACATGGGCGGCCCTCCCCGTGGACATACTGTGTGGGACTGGTGTTTGTGCGATCTCTTTGGTTGCGAGTGGTACCTCTCGTTCGACAGCTCCGCTGGGTCCCGAGAGAAATATTGCAAGCATTTGCTGACTGTGATTGGTATGCAACACTTGTTCGACTTGTTTGTTTTACCCAGGCCACCTGGTGCGAGGCACGTGAAGGCGGAGGAGGAGGAGGAGAGAGAGATGAATGAGAGGATGAGCAAACGTATTGCCGCTAATTATGAGAATGAAACGGAGTGGAGGTGTGAGAATATTGAGCGTCTTGGGATGGAGATCTTGGGAGATAGTAAGACTGTTGTAAACTGGATGTGTGGTGAGTGGCAGATTCGCAACGAGCAGTATGTGCGACTGGTGGGAACACTACAAAATACGGTATCGATGCTGTCTGGATGGGGACTGACCTCACCTGCATCGGGACAGAATCTGCATAAGCATTTCTTTCGTGAGGGTAATGAGCGTGCGGATAAATTGTCTTGGGAGGCCAGAGGTGGCCAAACTATTACTCGCTGGTTTGCATATGATAAGTTCCTCAGTACTCGTAAGACTGCTCTCCGTGGTGCATTCGATGGGGGTGTCAGTAATGAAGGATGTGGAGGTGGGTGGTGGCTTCAGATTGGCGTTGTAGGTAGGGGTTCCAGCGTGCAGGTTGATTTTCCCATCTCCTCCTTCTCCTCCTCCTCCTCCTCTTCCTCCTGCACCAGCTCGCACAGCTTCCATTGGCACGATGTGGCCGAGGAGGCGATGAGCTTGCCTCCTGGTAGCACAGTAACCTGCTGTGAACTAACTGCCTGCGCTGCCCTGACGAGAGCTGCTGCTAAGGTGGCGTGCGCTCTGCTGCGACCTACCTAAGATGGTGGGGGGCTCGGTTGCACTGCTCCGCCGATTCGGATTCGGATTCTAGTGGCGGACCGCAAACCGCAAAAAAAAACAAAGGTTGACGCTTTACCGCCGGCGCCCAGTTGGCCGACCCGACCACAAGAGACAATGTGATGACTTTGGGTCGTTTTTGCTAATATTTGAAAGATATTTGACAATTCATTTTGAGAACCGGTATTTTTCTCACGTGTAGTGGGTTATGCCGCGTCTGCCAGTTAAATTTTCAAGTCCGCAGCTGCAATATTACTATCAAAAGACTTGCAGGAACCGACGTTGGACAAATACAGAAAAACGTGATTTCTCGAGATTTTCCTTTCGCGTTCCAGAAGCTTTCTGCATGTGCTGCGACGATCGCCGTGCAAGAAAAGAGCTCTACGAGGTTCCCGGCGGTGACCAGGTTGACGGTTTACCGCCGGTTCCCATTTGGCCAACCCGGCCCCGACGGACAATGTGCGAACTTTGGGTCGGTTGGACAAACTTTGCGAGAGATTTGAACATTCGTTTTAAGAACGGGTATTTTTCGCATCTGCAGTGGGTTGTGCCGCGTCTGCCAATAAATTCGCAGGTCCGTAGCTGCAGTATTACTTTCAAAACACTTGGCGGAACCGCCGTTAGGTGAGAACTAAAAAAACTTACTTTTTCGAGTCTTCAGCTCGCGTATCAGAAAAGCTCCTGCCACATGTTCTAAGCAGCGCCGTGCGAGAAAAGAGCTCTACGAGGCTCGCGGCGGTAACCTGGTTGACGGTTTACCGCCGGCTCCCAGCAATTCCGGGGCGCTGGAGAGCTAGTTGGGAAGAAAAATCTCGACGGACCTTTTGCTGACTTTTGGTCGGTTGAAAATTTTGTTATCGAAATTTGAACATTCGTTAGAGCTCTAGTATTTTTTCCCGTGATATTCGATCTTACTCCCGCTCGCCATCTTGATCTCAGCTCGATCGGGTACCTTGTACTGCCAAAAAGCAGACAGGCGGGATCGGCCGTTTCGAGTCATCTTGTCACGCGGTGACGGTTTTCTTAAGACAACTCGAGCTTTCGGACAGCTACAGAGCTGGTAAGCACAGCTAATCGACTCAGAATGATCAGGCGCGTTCGTCTGTTGAACCTAGAGGTCTGAACTCGGTCTGCTAGCCGAGCTAGGTCCGCAAACCCATTCGTATTATTCGAATCATCTGGACAAACGCTCTCAGTTTTATGGATTTAACTCGAGCTTCAGGACAGATCACAGCTCATACGTACAGAATCTGATTCAGAATCATCAGTGGCCGTTGTCTGTTGAATCCAGAGCTCTGAATCTGCTGCCCGATCTAGAATCGCGAAACTATTCGTATTGTTCGAGCCAACTTGAGAGATGCTGTCGGTTCTCTGCACTCAATTCGGGCTGTAGGGGGGCTGCACGGCTGGTAATCACTTGGATCGATTCGGAGACATCAAGCGCGTCCGCCTTCCGAATCCAGAGCTCCGAACTCTGTCTGCTGCCCGAACTAGGTCCGCGAAACTATTCGTCTTGTTCGAGTCATCCTGAGAGGTGCTGTCGGTTTCCTGCACTTAACTCGGGCTGTAGGGGGGGCTGCAGGGATGGTAATCACAGAAATCGATTCAGAGACATCAGGCGCGTCCGCCTGTCGCATGCAGAGGTCTCAACTCGGTCTGATACTCGAGCTAGGTTTGCCAAACTATTCGTATTGTTCGAGTCATATTCAGAGGTGCTGTCGATTTACGCACGTAAGTCGGGCTGTAGGAAAGCTACAGAGCTTGTACAGAAGACAATCCAGAAGCATCGGAGGCGTTCGGCTGTTGCATCCGAGAGATCTGAAATTGCTTAAGCTAAAAAACTATTTCTTCTGTGTAATTTCCTCGACATTATATGTTCTCAGGAAGCTCTACGAGTCCCCGGCGGTAAGAAAGGTTGACGGTTTACCGCCGGCGCCCAGTTGGCCCACCCGGCCGAGGCGGACAATGTGGCAACTTTTGGGTGGTTTTGCGAATATTTGAAAGATATTTGACATTTTATTTTGAGAAAGCAGATTTTTGCGCGTCACATTGGCATTTAAACTCCTCTCTGACAGTACCTCAGCTCTCCTGATGCATTTTTGCATGAGTTGACTTCCAGGAACTGAGCGAATATGAACATCGAAAAAATCTAAAATGAAGATTTTCGAAAAATCTCTATTGTGTCACTCTGCGTCGATTCCCTGCACTCTTGCCAGTGGAAGAAGCTCTACGAGGTTCCCGGCGGTGAGCAGGTTGACGGTTCACCGCCGGCGCCAGTAATTCCGGGGCGCTGGAGAGCTAGTTGACAAGAAAAATCTCGACGGACGTTTTGACGACTTTTGGTCGGTTGAAAATTTTGTTCTCGAAATTCAACCATTCGTTAGAGCTCTAGTATTTTTTCCAGTGATATTCGATCTTACTCCCGCTCGCCATCTTGATCTCAGCTCGATCGGGTACCTTTTACTGCCAAAAAGCACTGCGGCGGGATCGGCCGTCTCGAGTCATCTCGTCACGCGCTGTCGGTTTTCTGAAGACAAATCGAGCTTTAGGACAGCTACAGAGCTGGTAAGCACAGCTAATCGATTCAGAATGATCAGGCGCGTTCGTCTGTTGAACCTAGAGGTTTGAACTCGGTCTGCTAGCCGAGCTAGGTCCGCAAACTTATTCGTATTA
Organism: Prorocentrum cordatum; assembly: GCA_963575745.1. NCBI lineage: Eukaryota > Dinophyceae > Prorocentrales > Prorocentraceae > Prorocentrum > Prorocentrum cordatum. Next base: position 90,790 of record CAUYUJ010001097.1, read on the forward strand.
TTCGAGTCATCTTGACAGACGCTCTCGGTTTTCTGTACTTAACTCGAGCTACTGGACAGCTATAGAGCTGATACGTACAGAAACCGATTCAGAAGTATGAATTGCGTTTGTCTGTTGAATCCAGAGCTCTGAACTCGGTCTGCTGCCCGATCTATAATCACGAAACTATTCGTATTGTTCGAGTCATCTTGAGAGATGCTGTCGGTTCTCTGCACTGAACTCGGGCTGTGGGGGGCTGCATGGCTGGTAATCACTGGAATCGATTCGGAGACATAAGGTGCGTCCGCCTTTCGAATCCAGAGCTCGGAACTCTGTCTGCTGCCGAGTCCGCGAAACTATTATTGTTCGAGCCATCCTGAGGTGCTGTCGGTTTCCTACACTGAACTCGGGCTGTAGGAGGGCTGCAGGGCTGGTAATCACAGGAATCGATTCAGAGACATCAGACGCGTCCGCCTGTTGCATGGAGAGGTCTGAACTCGGTCTGATCCTCGAGCTAGGTTTGCCAAACTATTCGTATTGTTCGAGTCATATTGAGAGGTGCTGTCGATTTACGCAAGTAACTCGGGCTGTAGGAGAGCTACAGAGCTCGTACAGAAGACAATCCAGAAGCATCGGGGGCGTTCGGCTGTTACATCGGAGAGGTCTGAAATTGCTTGGGCTGGAAAACTATTTTTTCAGTGTAATTTTTCTTCGACATTACATGTTGTCAGGAAGCTCTACGAGTCCCCCGGCGGCAACGATGGTTGACGGTTTACCGCCGGCGCCCAGTTGGTCGACCCGGCCAGAAAGGACAAAGTGATAACTGTTTGGTGGTTTTGCGAATATTTGAAAGATATTTGACAATTCATTTTAAGAAAACAGATTTCTACTCCGAGCATTGGTATCTAGACTTCAATCTGCGAGCAGCTCAGCTCTTTCGAGACAGTTTTACTATCCAAACATTTGGAGAAACCGACGTCACGTTGAGACCGAGAAATGCAAATATGATGTTTTTCTAGAAATGCTATGAGAAGCGGTCTGCTTTGAATCTGAGCATTGCTACGCGTGCAAGGAGCTCTACGAGGTTCCCGGCGGTAACCAGGTTGACGGTTTACCGCCGGCGCCAGTTGGCTTGAAAAATCTCGACGGAACTTTTGCTGACTTTTGGTCGGTTGAAAATTTTGTTCTCAAAATTTGAACATTCGTTAGAACTCTAGTATTTTTTCCCGTGATATTCGATCTTATTCCCGCTCGCCATCTTGATCTCAGCCCGATCGGGTGAATATTACTATCGAAAAGCACTGTGGCGGGATCAGTCGTTTCGAGTCATTTTGATACGCGTTGTCGGTATATTGGACTTAACTCGAGACACAGGACAGCTACATAGCTGGCAAGCACACCTTATCGATTCAGAATGATGAGGCGCGTTCGTCTGTTGCATCCAGAGGTCTGAAATCGGTCTGCTAGCCGAGTTAGATCCGCAAACCTTTTCGTATTATTCGAGTCATCTTGACAGGCGCACGTGTTGTCGGTTTTCTCAACTTAACTCGAGCTCTAGGCAAGCTACAGAGCTCCTAGGCACAGCAGGCGACTCAGAATGATCATGCGCGTGTGCTCATTGCCTGCGAGCTTCCAACATGAGCTAGAGAATTCGAGAAGCCATTGACAAAATATTCGCCATGAGTCGACATGTTGGTAGGAGCTGTTGGTTTTCTCAAGCTGTAGGGCAGCTACAGAGCTCTTAGGCACAGCGTCAGGAAGCTCTACGAGTCCCCTGGCGGTAACCAAGGTTGACGGTTTACCGCCGGCGCCCAGTTCCGGCGCGCTGGAGAGCTAGTTGGCTTGAAAAATCTCGACGGAACTTTTGCTGACTTTTGGTCGGTTGAGAGTTTTGTTCTCGAACTTTTGAACATTCGTTAGAGCTCTAGTATTTTTTCCCGTGATATTCGATCTTATTCCCGCTCGCCATCTTGATCTCAGCCCGATCGGGTGAATATTACTATCGAAAAGCACTGTGGCGGGATCAGTCGTTTCGAGTCATTTTGATACGCGCTGTCGGTATATTGGACTTAACTCGAGACACAGGACAGCTACATAGCTGGCAAGCACACCTTATCGTTTCAGAATGATGAGGCGCGTTCGTCTGTTGCATCCAGAGGTCTGAAATCGGTCTGCTAGCCGAGTGAGATCCGCAAACCTATTCGTATTATTCGAGTCATCTTGACAGGCGCACGTGTTGTCGGTTTTCTCAACTTAACTCGAGCTCTAGGCAAGCTACAGAGCTCCTAGGCACAGCAGGCGACTCAGAATGATCATGCGCGTGTGCTCATTGCCTGCGAGCTTCCAACATGAGCTAGAATTCGAGAAACCATTGACAAAATATTCGCCATGAGTCGAAATGTTGGTAGGAGCTGTTGGTTTTCTCAAGCTGTAGGGCAGCTACAGAGCTCTTAGGCACAGCGTCAGGAAGCTCTACGAGTCCCCCGGCGGTAACCAACGTTGACGGTTTACCGCCGGCGCCCAGTTGGCCCACCCGGCAGAGGCGGACAATGTGACAACTTTTGGGTGGTTTTGCGAATATTTGAAAGATATTTAACAATTCATTTTGAGAAACCAGATTTTTCGCACCTGTAGTGGGTTTTGCCGCGTCTGCCAGTAAAATTCTCAGGTCTGTAGGTGCAGTATTACTATCAAAACACTTGGGGAAACCGACGTTGAGTAAAAGCAGAAAATCGTGTTTTTTTTGAATTTTTTCTTTCTCGCTCCAGAAGCTTTCTCTCCGTGTTCCGACGATCGCCGTGGAAGAAAAGAGCTCTACGAGGTTCCCGGCGGTAGCCAGGTTGACGGTTTACCGCTGGTTCCAAAATTCTGGCGCGCTGGAGAGCTAGTTGGCAAGAAAAATCTCGACGGACCTTTTGCTGACTTTTGGTCGGTTGAAAATTTTTGTTCTCAAAATTTGAACATTCGTTAGAGCTCTAGTATTTCATCCCACCATATTCGATCTTATTCCCGCTTGCCGTCTTGATCTCAGCCCGATCGGGTACCTTTTACTGTCAAAAAGCATCGCGGCGGGATCGGCTGTTTCGAGTCATCTTGATACGCGTTGTCGGTATTCTGTACGTAACTCGAGCTGTAGGGCAGCTACAGAGCTCATTCTCACATGCGAATCATCAACAACAGTGCAATTCATCAATCCAAAATCACCAATCAATCAAACAATAAACATCAACAAAATCACAAAAACAAACCACATCAGAAATAAAAATCAACAACAAAAAAAACAACATCAAAAATAAAAACATCAAAATCATCAAATCAAAACAACAAAACACATCAAGAACAGCAAGCTCAGATCATAAACAATCATCAAAATCACACATCAAATCAAAACAACTTCAAAGGGGCTGCTCGTTCGCGTTTCGTCTTGTCTCATCTTAGGAGGGTCTGAACTCGGTCTGCTGCCCGAGCTAGATTCGCGAAACTATTCGTGTTGTTGGAGTCATCTTGAGAGGTGCTGACAGTTTTCTTCACTTAACTCGGGCTGTAGGGGGGCTACAGGGCTCGTGCTCACAGGAATCGGTTCGGAGACATCAGGCGCGTCCGCCTGCCAAATGCAGAGCCTTTTTGTGGCGCGATCTGCCTTGCTTCCCCGGTCCGAGCTGTCCTCTCGCACACCCACTTCGTCATCGTGAGTTAATCTTGGAAGGATGCTGTCTCGGCACTTAGCTCGAGCTCCTAAGGGGCTGGAGGACTGGCAATACCACTGTAATCGATTCGAATGCATTATTCACGTCTATCTGTCGCATTGAGAGCGCCTGAACTCGGCCTGCTGCCCCGTATTGTTCGAGTCATCTTCAGAGATGCTGTCGATTTTCTGCACTTAACTCGGGCTGTAAGGGGGCCGCAGGGCTGGTAACCACAGGAATCGATTCGGAGACATCAAGCGCGTCCGCCTGTTGCATTCAGATGTCTGAACTCGGTCTGATACTCGAGCTAGATTCGGAAAACTATTTGTATTGTTCGAGTGTTCTTGAGAGGTGCTGTCGATTTTCGCACGTAACTCGGGCTGTAGGAGAGCTACGGAGCTCGTGCGCACAGAAAACGATCCAGAAGCATGAGGGGCGCTTGGCTGTTGCATCGAGAGGTCGGAAATCGTTTAGGATGAAAAAACTTTTCGTTCTCTGCAATTTTTTCGACATCATATATGCTCAGGAAGCTCTACGAGTCCCCCGACGGTAACAAAGGTTGACGGTTTACCGCCGGCGCCCAGTAATTCGGACGCACTGGCGGGCTAGTTGGCTCGAAAAATCTCGACGGAACTTTTGGTGACTTTTGCTCAGTTGAAAATTATGTTCTCAAAATTTGAACATTCGTTAGAGCCTTAGTATTTTTTCCCGTGATCTATGATCTTAATGCGACTCGCCATCTTGATGTCAGCTCGATCGGGTGAATATTACTATCGGAAAGCACTGTGGCGGGATCGGCCGTTTCAAGTCATCTTGACACGCGATGATGGTTTTCTGAACATAACTGGAGCTTTAGGACAGCTACAGAGCTGGTAAGCACAGCTAATCGATGTGGAATGATTAGGCGCGTTCGCCTGTTGAATCCAGAGGTCTGAACTCGGTCTGTTAGCCGAGCTAGGTCCGCAAACCTATTCGTATTATTCGAGTCATCTTGACAGGAACTCTCGGTTTTCTGTACTTAACTCGAGCTGTAGGACAGCTACATTGCTGATATTTTTTCAGAAACCGATTCAATCATCAGTTGCGTCAGAACTCTGAACTCGGTCTGCTGCCCGATCTAGAATCGCGAAACTATTCGCATTGGTCGAGTCATCTTGAGAAGTGCTCTCGGTTTTCTTCACTCAACTCGCGCTGAGGGGGGCTACAGTGCTGGTGGTCACAGGAATCGATTTCAAGACATCAGGCGCGTCCGCCTGTCGAATCAAGAGCTCGGAACTCGGTCTGCTGCCCGAATTAGGTCTGCGAAACTACTGTATTGTTCGAGTCATCCTGAGAGGTGCTGTCGGTTTTCTGCACTTAACTCGGGCTGTAGGGGGGCTGCAGGGCTGGTAATGACAGGAGTCGATTCGCAGACATCAGACGCGTCCGCCTGTCGCATTCAGAAGTCAAAAAATATGCACTATGAGTCGGAATGTTGGTCGGTGCTGTCGGTTTCTCAACTTAAGTCGAGCTAGGAAGCTCTACGAGTCTCCCGGCGGTAACCAAGGTTGACGGTTTACCGCCGGCGCCCAGTTCGGGAGCGCTGGAGAGCTAGTTGGCAAGAAAAATCTCGACGGAACTTTTGCTGACTTTTGGTCGGTTGAAAATTTCGTTCTCGAAATTCAACCATTCGTTAGAGCTCTAGTATTTTTTCCAGTGATATTAGATCTTATTCCCGCTCGCCACCTTGATCTCAGCTCGATCCGGTGAATATTACTATCGAAAAGCACTGTGGCGGGATCGGCCGTTTTTGAGTCATCTTGATACGCTCTGACGGTTTTCTGAACATAACTCGAGCTTAGGACAGCTACAGTGCTAGTAAGCACAGCTAATCGATGTAGAATGATTAGGCGCGTTCGCCTGTTGAATCCAGAGGTCTGAACACGGTCTGTTAGCCGAGCTAGGTCCGCAAACCTATTCGTATTGTTCGATTCATCTTGACAGGAACTCTCGGTTTTCTGTACTTAACTCGAGCTGTAGGACAGCTACAGAGCTGATATTTACAGAAAACAATTCAGAATCATCAGTTGCGTTTGTCTGTCGAATCCAGGGCTCTGAACTCGGTCTGCTGCCCGATCTAGAATCGCGAAACTATTCGTATTGGTCGAGTCATCTTGAGAAGTGCTCTCGGTTTTCTTCACTCAACTCGCGCTCAGGGGGGCTACAGTGCTGGTGATCACAGGAATCGATTTGAAGACATCAGGCGCGTCCGCCTGTCGAATCGAGAGCCCGGAACTCGGTCTGCTGCCCGAATTAGGTCTGCGAAACCACTGTATTGTTCGAGTCATCCTGAGAGGTGCTGTCGGTTTTCTGCACTTAACTCGGGCTGTAGGGGGGCTGCAGGGTTGGTAATGACAGGAGTCGATTCGCAGACATCAGACGCGTCCGCCTGTCGCATTCAGAGGTCAAAGAATATTCACTATGAGTCGGAATGTTGGTGGGTGCTGTCGGTTTTCTCAACTTAAGTCGAGCTAGGAAGCTCTACGAGTCTTCCGGCGGTAACCAAGGTTGACGGTTTACCGCCGGCGCCCAGTTGCTCTTCGGTTTTTTGATGCTACCAAGTTGATCGAAAGCGGCAATACACACTCCCTCAGTCTTCGACGTCACTGCCGAGGGATAGCTCCACATGTAGATGATGGAGGGGCCCATCTCACCTTTCAGCCACTGAGGGCGACTCCTCTGAGTAGCAAAAATAGCTTGGTAACGACCCACAGAGGAACCATGCGGCTGCTTCCAAGGCGCCGGTTCACATGATTTTCCAAAGTTGGGGGGTGATACCTCGTAGAGCTCTTCAGCATCGATGAGCTAGAGGAATTCCGGCGCGGGATGGAGCTAGTTGGTCGACCCGTTGAGAAAGGAGAAAGTGATAACTTTTGGTGTTTTTGCGAATATTTGAAAGATATTTGACAATTCATTTTGAGAAAGCAGATTTTTCGCACCTGTAGTGGGTTAAGACCCGTCTGCCAGTAAAACTTGTAGGTCCGTAGCTGTAGTATTACTATCAAAACACTTGGAGGAACCAACGTTCGATAAAAACAGAAAAACGTGATTTTTTGAGTTTCTCAGGTCTTGCTCCAGACGCTTTCTTCATGCTCACCGATGAGCGCCGTGTGAGAAAAAGAGCTCTACGAGCGCCCCTGGGGTAACCTGGTTGACGGTTTACCGCCGATTCCCAGTCTGCTGTATTTTAAGCATGCATATAATTTTCGATCTCCGTGGCCGAGGAATTGCGGATTTCCCATATGTCATCATTGGTTAACTTGCCATTCTGAACATAGAATCGGATTCGATACAGTGATAGGGTTTGTTTACCTCGTAGAGCTCTTCGTCATCGATGAGCTAGAGGAATGCGGCGCGGGGTGGAGCTAGTTCGTTGACCCGACCAGAAATGACAAAGTCATAACTTTTCGGTGATTTATCAATATTTGAAAGATGTTTGACAATTTATTTTCAGAAAGCAGATTTTTCGCACCTGTGGAAGGTTATGAGAGCCTCAGCGTCTTAATATAAGCTCTCTAGGGGCACTTTTACTACCGACACACTTGGAGGAACCAACTTCATTTCGACATAAAACAAAAACAATGTTCATTTTTTCGAGAAATGCCTCCAGAAGCTCTCTCTTTCGACTCTCAGCTCTCTCACACGGTTGACGGTTCACCGCCGGCGCCAGTTTCTGCGCCCGCTCGATCGTACTGATGTCAACATGCTCGTCAGTCATCCTCCCCGTGCCACGAACAAACTTACGAATAACAGGCAGAGCAAGTTCCAAAGAGATCATGTCTGTTGAATGTCGGTATATTGGACTTAACTCGAGATACAGAACAGCTACAGAGCTGGTGAGTACATCTTACCGATTCAGAATGATGAGGCGCGTTTGTCTGTTGCATCCTGAAGTCTGATTTCGGTCTGCTAGCCGAGCAAGGTCCGCAAACCTATTCGTATTATTCGAGTCATCTTGATAGGCGCTCTCTGTTGTCTGTACTCAATTCGAGGCATATGACAGTTACAGAGCTGATACTTACAGAAACCGATTCAGAATCCTCAGTTGTGGTTGTCTCTTGATTCTCGAGCTGTGAAATCGGTCTGCTCTGCGATCTAGAAACGAAACTATTCGTATTGTTCGAGTCATCTTGAGAGGTGCTGTCGGTTTTCGGTACTTGACTCGGGGCTCCAGGGCTGGCAATCATAGGAATCGATTTGGAGACATCAGGCGCGTCCACCTGTCGAATCCAGAGCTCGGAACTGAGTCTGCCGCCCGAACTAGGTGCGCGAAACTATCCGTAGTTTTCGAGTCATCCTGAGAGGTGCTGTTGGTTTTCTACCTTAACTCGGGCTGTAGGGGGGATTCAGGGCTGGTAATCACAGGAATCGATTCGAAGACATCAGACGCGTCCGCCTGTCGCATCGAGAGGTCGGCCTGACACTTGAGCTAGGTTCGCCAAACTATTCGTATGTTCGAGTCATCTTGAGAGGTGCTCTCGATATACGCGCGTAACTCGGGCTGTATTGTAGGAGAGCTACAAAGCTCGTACAGAGACAATGCAGAAGCATCGGGGGAGTTCCGCTGTTGCAGAGCTCTGAAATCGCTTGGGCCAAAAAACTATTTGTTCTCTGCAATTTTTTCCGATATTATATGTTGTCAGGAAGCTCTACGATTCTGGCGGTAAGAATGGTTGACGGCTTACCGCCGGCGCCCAGTTCCCAAGAGAGCATGTCTGTTGAGCGGGTCTTGAGGTTACCGGCTCCACCTCCAGCTTGTTAGCTGGATGAAGGTCGGTGTGGAGTACCTCGTATAGCTCTTCGACATCGACTGGGAACTGGCGGTAAACCGAACCAAGTTACTGCCGGGCATAGGCCCTCTTCTTGCACTGCGCTTCTCGGAACACATGAAAGAAGCCTAAAGCAAGAGCGGAAAAACTCGAGCAATCACGTTTTTTTGGTTTCATCTGAGGTCGGTTTCTCCAAGCGATAAGATAGTAACATTGCACCTACGAGCGTGATAATTTGATTGATACACGCGGCATAACCCACTTTCCTCCCTTCCCCCTGCCTGCTCACCGCAAAAGCTTATCATGACTCAGAAAAATGCTTTCTTTGGCGGTCGATAGAAAGTCGGTTCTTCCAAGTGTTTTGATAGTAGTACTTCCCCTAGACCGATGAACAATTCACCAGCAGCTGCGCTATAGCTTACTGCAGGGAATGAAACTCTCACTTCTCAAAATGACTTCAAAATTTTGCACAAAGATTGCAAAACCGACCCAAAGTTACCACATTGTCTCTTAACGGGTCCAACTAGCTCCACCCTGCGCCCGAATTCTTCTTAGCTCTTTGCCGAGAGCTCTGCGAGGTATTAGCTAGAGGAATTCCGGCGCGCTGTGCATCTAGTTGAGCCACCCGGCCCGGATGGACAATGTGTGAACTTTGGTCGGTTGTGAACTTTCTGAGAGATTTGAATATTCGTTTTGAGAACTGGTATTTCTCGCACCTGTAGTGGGTTATTTCGCGTCCGCCAATAATGTTTCAGGTCCGTAGCTGCAGTATTACTATCAAAACACTTGGGGGAACGTCTTTGGATAAAAACATAAAACGGATTTTTCGAATTTTTTGGGTCTTGCTCCAGACTCTCCTTCATGTGTACCGAGGAGCGCCGTGCGAGGAAAGGCTTTACGAGGGCCCCGGCGGTCTGGTTGACGGTCTACCGCCGGTTCCCAGTCCTCCCGCACTCGATTCCATTCACGGACTGGCGTACGATTTCCATACCTAGGAGCTGTGGCCGTGGCAGTGGACGCCACTGGGCCCGCATAGTTACTCCAAGCATCCGTGGAACCTCATCCCGCCTCGCTGGGTGGGCCTTCTGGGTGAAGCTAGTAACTCGTAGAGCTTCCCTTAGCTAGATGCTGGAAGCTTGAGTAATTCCGGGGCGCCGGAGAGCTAGTTCGCAAGAAAAACCTCGAGGGACTTTTTTATGACTTTTGGTCGGCTTAAAATTGTATCTCGAAATTCAACCATTCGTTAGAACTCTAGTATTTTTGCTTGTGATATTCGATCATATTCCCGCTCGCCGTCTTAATCTCAGGTCGGTCGGGTAGATATTACTGCCAAGAAGCACTGCGGCGGGATCGACCGTGCTGAAGCAAACGGATCTGCTGCTGCATAGCTGCAATATCTGCCTCATTTCGACGTTGATCGATACGTTGACATCATGCTCTATCCGTGTCATGCGTTTCTTCTGTGTGTTCTGTCTTGCTAACATCGCTTTCATCATGGCAAATGGTTGTTTCTGAGGATTGCCGTCATCATAATCCCCAAACTGCTCATATTCCTCACTGCTTGCCTGAATCATGTCCTCATCCTCGCCCTCAGCCTTGCTCTTTTTGGAACGGGGCTCACCTGCTGGTTCCTGCTGAGACATAGCTGCAAACGCGACGGTGTTCGAATACTTGAAATCCTCTGGAAACCCTCACTGCTCCAAGAAATTGACGTCCTCACGCGAAAGCTTGTGTTCTGTCGTCGTGTCGAGAATTCTTTGTTCAGCGTTCTGGAATATCCCATAACTTGGGTATCTTTGGGTTCCAGGAGGCACGGGAAATTACTATCAGTTCCAAAACACTGGCTCAACATGGGGATGCGTAGGGTAAGAGTGGGAGTGTGTACATCGTGAGTGCTGATATGAAACAGGCGTTCGATCAATGTAGTTAAGCCAATGTGAGGAAAGGGTTACAACACGCACATGTACCCCCCCATATCTTCAATCTGCTCTCCTGCTTCCGTTATGTGGGACAATATATGCAGTGATCGTCGAGGGGATGGAAACTCTTGGGCTCCATTGGGATAGGTGTCTACGTACGGGGGGCCCTGAGGGGCCTCTGGTGTTCAACTTGATTACCGTGGCGATGTGGGCCGAGGTCTACAGATCGTGGGATGTGAAGGGAATGGGCTACCGAGTCGAAGGCCTTTTCGGGTCCGCACGTAAGGGGCCCCTCATCAGTCACTTCCTCTGGGCGGACAACGTCTATCTTGTAGCCGGCTCTGTTCGAGATCTCAGGGCCATGATTCATGATCTAACATTGCCACTTTTCTCATTCGGTATGGCGTGGAAGGCGTCATCATTGCGGTTCATGTCCGGGGGGGGGGGGGGGGGGGAGAGAAAGAGGAGGAGCGAGAAGGGAGAAGGAGGAGAGAGGGGGGGGGGGGGGGGGGGGGAAAGGAGGGGGGGGGGGGGGGGGGGGGGGGGGGGGGGGGGGGGGGGGGGGGGGGGGAAGGGAGGGGGGGGGGGGGGGGGGGGGGGGGGGAGGGGGGGAGAGGGGGGGGGGCTGTGGGATAGCACCACGCTGTGATGCAGACGGTGTGTTCGTGCCCGCGGAAGACCTCATTGTCGTCGCGCCAGCGGTCTTACGTTTCCGCATAGTTTCCTCGCTGAGTGTGCTCGGCGTCGAGATCCATTCTGAGTTCAATACTCCTACCCATCCTGATGTTGATTACCGTTTGTCCATGGCACGTAAGAGCTTCTTCGGTATGGCAAATTATTTCCGCTGTCCGGCTGAAGTATTCGTGTATGACAAGAGGCGTATGCTCAACGTCACATGTGAAGTAATCAACGAATTAGACGGGGAAACAACCCGTGGAAGAACGTCACCTGAAGAATATGAGGGGCTCCTGCCCTTTACACACCTGAAGCGCTCAGTGGGGCCCACAGCGGGCCGTAGAGCCATCATGGCTCCAGCGAGAGGTTAAACAGAGAGATAAAGTGAGGAAAACAAGAACAGGTGAGATACAAGCATTACAGCCTTCGCTGTTCTAAACCGAAAGTTGCATACAAGTGCGCACGAATAGCTTCATCCCAACTTGTCGAAACTCCTCGGGCGTCCGAAGAATATCATTCGGTAATCGCTGCACTTGGAAACCTCAAGAAACTTGGCCATCTCGGCGCGGTTCATTTGTCCTGTCAAGAACCTGTGCACCTCGAAGAATCTTAGAAGATCCTCCAGCGTCGCTTGCACATTCTGGAGCATCTCATACAGTTTCCGAGCATAATATGTTTGGGCCTTCTTTGTAGGGCACCCACGTTCTGTCACCAGCTTATCAAACAAATCCATTCCGTTCTTAATACTGGATCGCATTCAACTCGTTGATGCTGGCAACAGCGTCAATCCACGCGTTGACATCGGCAATGGTGGCCTGAGAGCACGTCGATGTCCCCTTGACCTTGTCACGATCTCTCCCTCGAGTCCTCTGGCGCGACTCCTTCGATACCTCATTGAGCGTGACGGGGCGATTCAGACACCCCTGGGACGCTCCTGACAAGGCGCGGCTATCAGAATCAGACTGCACGTTCGGAGAAGACTCCGCACTCGAGGGCGCCTCCAGCTCCTCCTCCGCCGCCACAGTCACTTTCCCAAGAAGAACTCCTGAAGCTCCCCCCTCCATCCCAACGACACCATCTGTCTGACAGCCGACTTCACAATGAAAGTCCGCAACATCAACCGTCTGCACTCCAACATCAACCAGCGATTCAGAAGCCTGCACTCCAATATCTACATCAACCAGCGATTCAGAAGCCTGCATACGGCAAGCAAGATTCTCCGAAACAGTCTTAATGTCAGCCTCCTCCTCCTCCTCCAAACTGCGTTTAACACAAGAGATAATCTAGAACCAAATCGGCAGTCGCCCGCTCCAGCCCTGGTGGTGGGAGACACGTAGGTGGCACCAAACCATCCAGAGACAAACGAATAGGTAATGCACACAGTATCCGTTTTGAACAGCCAGCGCCCGACGCATAATGCGAGCACTTGCACTCCGTACGTGTGGCATAACGAAAGATTGCAGAGACTGCCTCGGAAGCACCCAGAAAAACAAATCAATTGAAGACAACTCAAGGCGATCAAACGTGTCAAATAAATGGCAGCGCAATATCACTCTAGGCGGCAAACGTGTGAAACAAATCAATTGAAGACCACTCAAGGCGATCAAACGTGACAGATGAATGGCAGTGCAAAATCACTCTAGGCGACAAACGTGTGACTCCCTGACGCGCACTCGATCCCACTGGAGGTTACCCAGGCAGAGGGGATCAGATGTCAAGCGCCTTGAGCCGAGATTTTCTTGAGCCGCGATAGCTTGAGCCGGGGGACTCGTAGAGCTTCCTGACAACATGTAATGTCGAAAAAAAGTACACAGAAAAAAAAAAAAAAAAAAAAAAAAAAAAAAAAAAAAAAAAAAAAAAAAAAAAAAAAAAAAAAAAAATCAGCCCAAGCAATTTCAGACCTCTCGGATGCAACAGCCGAACGCCCCCGATGATTCTGGATTGTCTTCTGTACGAGCTCTGTAGCTCTCCTACAGCACGAGTTACGTAAATCGACAGCACCTCTCAAGATGACTCGAACAATACGAATAGTTTGGCAAACCTAGCTCGAGTATCAGACCCAGTTCAGACCTCTGCATACGCGTCTGATGTCTCTGAATCGATTCCTGTGATTACCAGCGCTGCAGCCCCCCCCCCTACAAACCGAGCTAAGTGCAGAAAACCCACAGCACCTCTCGGAACGGCCGATCCCGCCACAGTGCTTTTCGATAATAATATTCACCCGATCGAGCTGAGATCAAGATGGCGAGCGGGAATAAGATCGAATATCACGGGAAAAAATACTAGAGCTCTAACGAATGGTTGAATTTCGAGAACGAAATTTTCAACCGACCAAAAGTCAGCAAAAGTTCCGTCGAGATTTTTCTTGCCAACTAGCTCTCCAGCGCGCCGGAATTACTCTTAAGCTTCCTCGCTTAGGGAAGCTCTACGAGTCACTAGCTCCGTCTGATGTCTCCGAATCGACTGCTGTCATTACCAGCCCTGCAGCCCCCTACAGCCCGAGTTCAGTGCAGAAAACGGACAGCACATCTCAGGATGACTCGAATAATACAATAGTTTCGCGGACCTAGTTCGGGCAGCAGACCGAGTTCCGAGCTCTGGATTCGACAGGCGAACGCGCCTGATTTCTTCCAATCAATTCCTCTGACAACAAGCACTGTAGCCCCCCTCAGCGCGAGTTGAGTGAAGAAAACCGAGAGCACTTCTCAAGATGACTCGACCAATACAAATAATGCCGCGATTCTAGATCGGGCAGCAGACCGATTTCAAAGCTCTGGATTCGACATACTAACGCAACTGATGATTATCAATCGGTTTATGTAAATATTATCTCTCTAGCTGTCCTACAGCTAGAGTTAAGTACAGAAAACCAAGAGTTTCTGTCAAGACCGGCCGATCCCGCCACAGTGCTTTTCGATGGTAAAATTCACCCGATCGAGCTGAGATTAAGATGGCGAGCGGGAATAAGGTCGAATATCACGGGAAAAAATACTAAAGCTCTACCGAATGTTCAAATTTCGAGAACAAAATTTTCAACCGACCAAAAGTCAGCAAAACTTCCGTCGAGATTTTTCTTCCCAACTAGCTCTCTAGCGCGCCGGAATTACTGGGCGCCGGCGGTAAACCGCCAACCTTTCTTACCGCCGGGGGACTCGTAGAGCCTCCTGACAACATATGATGTCGAAAAAAATTACACCGAAAAAATATTTGTTCAGCCCAAGCAATTTCAAACCTCTCGGATGCAACAGCCGAACGCCCCCGACGTTTCTGGTTTGTCTTCTGTACGAGCTCTGTAGCTCTCCTACAGCCTGAGCTACGTGCGTAAATCTCAAGATGAACAATGCGAATAATTTGGCAAACCTAGCTCGAGTATCAGACCGAGTTCAGACCT
>CAUYUJ010001098.1:0-12500 GCA_963575745.1 Prorocentrum cordatum
ATCATCATCATCATCATCATCATCATCATCATCATCATCATAATTATCATCATCATCAGCATCATCAGCATCATCATCATCATCGTCAGCATCATCATCATCAGCAGCAGCATCACCATCATCAGCATCATCGTTGTCATCATCATCAACATCAGCAGCCGCATCAGCATCATCATCATCATCCGCATCACCAGCATCATCATCAGCATCAGCATCAGCATCATCATCATCATCATCATCAGCAGCAGCACCAGCGTCATCATCATCGTCAGCATCGTCAGCATCAGCATCATCATCATCATCATCATCATCATCATCATCATCATCATCATCATCATCATCGGCATCATCATCATAATCACCATCATCATAATCAGCATCCGCCTCATCCTCATGATCCTCATCCTCCTCCTCCTCCTCGTCATCCGCCACCTCCTCCTCCTCCTTCTCCTCCTCACTCTCCTCCTCCGCCTCCTCCTCGTCAGCATCACCACCACCAACACCATCATCATCATCATCATCATCATTATCAGCATCATCATCATCATCAGCAGCATCATCATCAGCATCATCATCATCGTCATCGTCCTCATACTCGTCCTCGTCCTCGTCCTCATCAGCATCACCAGCATCATCATCGTCTTCAGAGGCAGCATCATCATCATCATCATCATCATCATCATCAGCAGCAGCAGCAGCAGCAGCATCATAATCATCATCAGCACAATCAGCATCGTCGTCATCATCATCAGCATCATCGTCATCATCAGCATCGTCGTCGTCATCAGTATCAGCATCGTCGTCGTCGTCATCATCAGCATCAGCAGCAGCGGCAGCAGCAGCATCATCATCATCAGCAGCATCAACAATATCCTCATCATCAGTTTCATCCATCTGCATCATCAGCATCATCATCGTCGTCAACATCGTCATCGTCATCGTCAGCATCAGCAGCATCATCATCATCAGCAGCAGCATCATCAGCAGCAACAGCAGCACCATCATCAGCATCGAGATCATCATCAGCATCAACATCCGCATCCTCATCAGCACCACCAACATCATCATCATCATCAGCAGCGTCAGCATCATCAGCAGCAGCATCAGCAGCATCATCATCATCAGCATCCTCATTATCATTATCATCAGCATCAGCATCATCCTCACCATCATCATCATCATCATCAGCAGCAGCATCACCATCGTCAGCATCATCATCTGCATCATCATCAGCTGCAGCATCATCACCACCACCAGCATCATCAGCAGCAGCATTACCATCCTCCTCCTCCTCTTTTTCCTCCTTCTCATCCTCCTCCCTCCTCCTCCTCCTCCTCCTCCTCCTCCTCCTCCTCCTCCTCCTCCTCCGCCTCCTCCTCCTCCTCCTCCTCCTCCTCCGACCTGCTCCTCCGCCTCCTCTTCCTCCTCCTGCCTCCTCCTCGTCCTCCTCCTCCTCCCTCTCCCCTCCGCAGCCTCCTCCTCCTCCTCCTCCTCCGCCTCCTCCTCCTCCTCCTCCTCCGCCACTTCCTCCTAGTCCTTTCTCCTCCTCATCCTCCTCTCCTCATCATCATCAGATTCACTCCTCCTCATCCTCCTCCTCCTCCGCCTCATCATCATCATCATCATCATCATCATCATCATCATCATCATCATCATCATCATCTCATCATCGTCCAGCATCAGCATCATCATCATCATCATCATCATCATCTCATCATCAGCCATCAATCATCATCATCATCATCATCCAGCATCATCATCGTCATCATCGTCCATCGTCATCATCATCACATCACACTCTAGCATCATCATCTCATCATCCATCATCATCATCATCATCATCATCAGCATCAGCATCAGCATCATCATCATCATCATCATCATCATCATCAGCATCAGCATCAGCATCAGCATCAGCATCACCATCATCATCATCATCATCATCAGCATCAGCATCATCATCATCGTCATCATCATCAGCGGCAGCAGCAGATGCAGCAGCACCATCATCATCATCATCATCATCATCATCATCATCATCGTCATCATCGTCATCATCATCATCAGCATCATCATCATCATCACCATCATCATCATCATCGTCATCATCGTCATCATCATCATCAGCCGCATCATTATCATCAGCAGCATCATCATCATCAGCAGCAGCATCATAAGCAGCATCATCATCAGCAGCCGCATCATCGTCATCAGAAGCAGCATCATCAGCATCATCATCAGCAACATCAGCAGCATCATCATCAGCATCCTCAGCATCATCATCATCATCATCATCAGCAGCAGCATCATCATCATCATCATCATCATCATGAGCAGCAGCATCAGCGGCATCATCATCATCAGCATCAGCATCACCATCATCATCATCATCATCATCATCATCATCATCAGCATCATCATCATCAGCATCATCATCATCCTCGTCCTCCACAGCATCATCATCATCATCATCAGCAACAGCAGCATCATCATCATCAGCATCATCAGCATCATCAGCATCATCATCAGCAACATCAGCAGCATCATCATCAGCAACAGCATCAGCATCAGCATCCATCAGCATCATCAGCATCATCAGCAGCATCATCAGCATCATCATCATCATCATCATCATCAGCATCGGCAGCATCATCATCATCAGCATCATCATCGTCATCGTCATCATCATCAGCATCAATATCATCAGAAGCATCAGCCTCATCATCACCATCATCATCGTCATCATCATCATCATCAACAGCATCATCATCAGCACCAACCTCATCATCGTTATCATCAGCATCAGCATCAGTATCGTCATCATCATCATCATCGTCATCATCATCATCATCATCATCAGCATCATCATCGTCAGCATCCTCATCATCATCAGCAGCATCAGCATCATCATCAGCAGCAGCATCAGCATCAGCATCATAACCGTCAACATCAGCAGCAGCATCAGCATCATCATCAGCAGCAGCATCATCATCAGCCTCATCATCAGCATCCTCAGCACCATCATCATCATCAGCGGCAGCATCATTGTCGTCGTCATCATCATCATTAGCATCATCATCATCATCATCATCATCAGCATCACCATCATCATCATCAGCATCATCATCAGCATCATCATCATCATCATCATCATCATCATCATCATCATCATCATCATCATCATCATCATCATCATCATCCCCCACCTCCTCATCCTCCTCCTCCTCCTCCGCCTCATCCTGCTCCTCCTCCTCCTTCTCCTCCTCCTCCGCCTCCGCCTCCGCCTCCGCCTCCTCCTCCTACTCCTCCTCCCTCCTCCTCCTCCTCCTCCTCCGCCGCCTCC
The DNA here is from genome assembly GCA_963575745.1 of Prorocentrum cordatum. Taxonomy (NCBI): domain Eukaryota; class Dinophyceae; order Prorocentrales; family Prorocentraceae; genus Prorocentrum; species Prorocentrum cordatum. The sequence continues at coordinate 3,344 of CAUYUJ010001098.1, forward strand.
TCCTCCTCTTCCTCCTCCTCCTCCTCCTCCTCCTCGTTCTTCTCCTCCTCCCTCTTCTCCTCCGCCTCCTCCTCCTCCTCCTCCTCCTCCTCCTCATCCACATCGCCTCCGCCTCCTCCTCCTCCTCCTCCTCCTCCTCCTCCTCCTCCTCCTCCTCCTCCTCCTCCTCCTCCTCCTCCTCCTCCTCCTCCTCCTCCTCCCGCCCCCTCCCCTCCCCTCCTCCTCCTCCTGCTCCTCCTCCTCCTCCTCCTTCTCCTCCTCCTCCTCCTTCCCTCCTCTCCCTCATCTTCTCCTCCTCCTCCTCCCCCTCCTACCCACTCCTCCTCCTCCTCCTCTTCCTCCTCATTCTCCTCCTCCTCCTCCCCCTCCTCCTCCTGCTCCTCCTCCTCCTCGGACCTGGACGAGCGCGCGTCACGACTCGCAAATCGACGGCGAGCGAGCGGCGGCGAGCGAGGGCCCTATCAGGAGGCGGCGGGACTTCTGGGAAGCCCTCGGAGGCCCCCTGAGAAGTCTTCTGTTTGTGTTCGCAGAAGGCTCAGGAAACTTCTCAAAAGGCCAGGGGACTTCCGAACTTTCTGGGAAGGCCTTCTCCTTCTCACTTCCCCCCCCCCGCTCGCCGCCGAGCAGAAGAACTATTCGCAAATGGCCTGGATCCGCCGCGGGAAATGTACGGTCTATGGCATACAAGAAGACGTAGTTCATTTGGAAGTTTGCGAGTAGGCACTTTGCGAGCAGTGGACCGCGCTCGGTGAGCAGAGCGGGTCAGCCCTCGAGTCTGAGCGTCTCCCCCCCCGCAAAAAAAAATCTTGCCGGAGGACCCAACCATATGAGCGACGATCAAAAACGGATCGCATGGGAGATGGCATAGCGACCTTACGCGGCGGCTCACGCGGGCCGCCAGCGCGGCGTGCCACACTGGAGACGAGGCGCTGACGCGCGACCTCACGCGGGGAGCTTACGCGCCAATGCCGACGCAGACGACCCCGTCTTCTTGCAGCGCTCATATGGAGTTGCGAGTACCGTAGTTGTGAGCATCATCTTCAGTGGAGTCATCAATGTGGCCACGAAGCTTGTGAATGGTGTGCGGAAGCGATGAGGAGAAGGCGTGCGGGCCCTGGCACTGGTGCCTGAGGTCGAGCTCCCTATGAGGCCACGAGACGCGTGAGGCGTGCGCCGAACTGGTGAGAAGAAGGCATGCGGGACTCCCTATACGGCCGTTTCTGCCCAGACTTGAAAAATCGCACACCAATCGATTGTCCTCAGAACGTGTACTAGCGCCAACGTGTGCTTCTCAGGCTGCGTGACACCAGCGGAGCTGAACCAGGTGGACACACAGACAGTGGACCAGTTAGCACGCCTCCTGCGGACCATCGAATCGGAGTGGGGTCGGGAGCGCTGGTCGTTACATTTTTTCACGGCCTTATAATTTTCAAGGCGTCGAATCTCGAGGGGGGGGACCCAATTGGGGGTCACGAGACAGCCCGGTGGCACAACGTGCAATGACCTCGGAGTCCCCGGAGACCACACCGCACGGTCCGTCACCGCACGGTCACCGCACACCCCAGTCCCCCGAGCCGCCCTCGGAACACGATCTGAATCCCAAAACCGTGCCGTGACTCCAACTCCCCACTGACTCACCACACGGTGGTCGGCCGCGAGCGAGGGGGGGAAGTGAGAAGGGGCAGGCCTTCTCAGAAGGCTCGGAAGTCCCCTGGCCTCCTGAGAAGTCTTCTCGGCCGTCCCCGAAAATACTGAAAAAACCCTCAGAAGGCCTCCTCGCCTTCTGAGAAGGCCCGCTGCCTTCTGAGAGGGCCTTCTCCTTTCGGGGAGACGTAAGACTCGGGTACGGGGGACTCGGATTGGCCTGACGGGGCCATCTTAAAAAATGGCGAGATCCAATCTGAAATTTTACGCGAGCTCCCGCTGCAGACGTCCCACGAAAACTGGACCGTCAAAATCCATGACGCGCTCGTCAAGAAACGTCGGCTAACCCGAGTTCCGGCATTCTCGAGTCTTGCGTTTCACCGATCCTTCTCTTTTTCCTCCCTCGCTCGCCGCCGAGGTGTGGTCACCGCACCGGTCGGCGACCCCTGCCCTGCAGCTAGTGTCCGAGGGCCTTCCCGAGCAGGCGGGCAGGGACTGTGGCCCTGGAGGTCGCGGCCGCCGCCGAGGAGGGCCCCCATCGGAGCGGCCGGGCGCGGCCTGACGACACGGCCGTGGATGGCACAGGAGACGCAGTACAGCATCTTCATGTAGAGCTTCGGGAGCATGAAGGTCTGGTACCTGGGCTCGCCTCCTCCTCCTCCTCCTCCTCCTCCTCCTCCTCCTCCTCCTCCTCCTCCTCCTCCTCCTCCTCCTCCTCCTCCTCCCTCCCCCCCCTCCCTCCCTCCCTCCCTCCCTCCCTCCCTCCCTCCCTCCCTCCCTCCCTCCCTTGCTCCCTCTCTCCTCCCTCCCTCCATCCCTCCTCTCCTCCTCCTCCCTCCTCCCTCCTCCCTCCTCCTCCCTCCTCCCTCCTCCCTCCTCCTCCTCCTCCTCCTCCCTCCTCCCTCCTCCTCCCTCCTCCTCCTCCTCCTCCTCCTCCTCCTCCTCCTCCTCCTTCCTCCTCCCTCCTCTCCTCCTCCTCCTCCTCCTCCTGCTCCTGCCTCCTCCTCTCCTCCTCCTCCTCCTCCTCCTCCTCCTCCTCCTCCTCCTCCTCCTCCTCTCCTCCTCCTTCCTCCTCCTCCTCCTCCTCCTCCTCCCTCCTCCTCCTCCTGCCTCCTCCTCCTCCTCCTCCTCCTCCTCCTCCTCTCCTCCTCCTCCCCTCCTCCTCCTCCTCCTCCTCCTCCTCCTCCTCCTCCTCCTCCTATTTTTCGTCCCCTCCTTCCCCCCCGCACCGGACGCCTTCCGAAATCTAATCTACGGGCCTTTCCATCTGCCATCGAGTCGAGTGCGTATTCCCGCAGGCTGCCCGCGCGAACTGAATGCGCTCGTTCACTGCTGTCTCCAATACTGATTGCTTGACTCAGGGCACACGCTGGCATCGCGGATGTCACGCTGGGAGGACGCGTCGACCATGTTGCGGACCTGGAAGCGCTTGATGGCCTTGTCCTGGGCGCCAAGGAAAGCCCTGGCACGGGGACGCCCTCAGGCAGAGCCCGCGCTGCCCGCCGAAGAGCACGGCTGACGCGACGCGCTGCCATCGCACCCGTGTTCGATCCGTGGGCTGAGTGGGAACGTTAAGGGGGTACCGGCTCAGGGGCATCGACCTGGAATCGACGACACGTCGCCGATAGGTCGGCGATAGGCCCCCGATGGGGAAACCGCCCAGTCATGGGCAGGTTGGCCCGTCGGGCCCTCATCGGCGATCAATGGGCGATTGGGGGTCGATGCGTCCCCACCTGAGCATACCCCCCCTTAAAGTTGCCCCGATTGACCTCGACTTTCGGGTCCTAACTCGGCTCTCTGGCGGCCGCTCGGGACGAAACGGGCACCCCGGACGCCCCTCGACGAGGCGCAGCCGCTGGAGAGCATCCCGATGCTCGAAAAAATGCGGAGAGACTACGAGAAAAAATGCGAAACTCCTCCTCCTGTTTCCTCCTGCTCCTCCTTCCTCCTCCGCCTCCTCCTGTTCTGCTCCTCCTCCTCCTCCTCCTCCTCCTCCTCCTCCTCCTCCTCCTCCTCCTCCTCCTCCTCATCCTCATCCTCCTGTCCTGCTTCTCCTCCTCCTCCTCCTCCTCCTCCTCCTCCTCCTCCTCATCCTCCTCCTCATCCTCATCCTCCTCCTCCTGTCCTGCTCCTCCTCCTCCTCCCCTCCTCCTCCTCCTCCTCCTCCTCCTCCTCCTCCTCCTCCTCCTCCTCCTCCCCCTCCTCCTCCTCCTCCTCCTCCTCTCCTCCTCCTCCTCCTCCTCCTCCTCCTCCTCCTCCTCCTCCCCCTCCTCCTCCCCTTCCTCCTCCTCCTCCCACTTCCTCCTCCTCCTCCTCCTCCTCCTCCTCCTCCTCCTCCTCCTCCTCCCTCCTCCTCCTCCTCCTCCTCCTCCTCCTCCTCCTCCCCTCCTCCTCCTCCTCCTCCTCCTCCTTCCTCCTCCTCCTCCTCTCCTCCTCCTCCTCCTCCTCCTCCTCCTCCTCCTCCTCCTCCTCCTCCTCCTCCTCCTCCTCCTCCTCCTCCTCCTCCTCCTCCTCCTCCCTCCTCCTCCTCCTCCTCCTCCTCCTCCTCCTCCTCCTCCTCCTCCTCCTCCTCCTCATCCTCCTCCTCTCCTCCTCCTCCTCCTCCTCCTCCTCCTCCTCCTCCTTGTCACGAGTATGGCTGTCACGGAATCTGCGCTGATATGGCCTCCCGCAGCAGCGCCTGGTCTTGACGCTGGGACCGCTGGTGCTCTGCCGGGCGCGGCGGCGCACGGTCCCCCCGCGGCGCCTCGTGCCCAACCGGCTGAGGCCCCTGAAGCGGCGATGGTCGAACCAGCACGTCTCTTCCAGGAGGAGGTCGTCGAGGCGCCCGTGGAGCTCAAGTTGGATCTGCTTCTACCGGTGCCGCTGCGCCGTGGCACGGCCCCCCTCCACATCGCCACCATCAACGGGGACACGTGGCAAGGGGCTCGCACGGTGCTGGAGTGGAACTCTGCAGCCGGCAGGCGCTTTGACGTGGCCTTCGTTCAGGAGACGAGGTTCTCCGACTCCGAGGCGGCTGGGGGCGCTCGCCAGTGGTGCTTGGGCCAGGGCTGTCATCTTGCCCTGGGCCCTCCTCGTCGGACTGGCGCTGAGCGTCTGGCTGTCAGTGGCGGCGTGGGCCTCTGCATCGGCACGCACATTGGGGTCTTCAGTGGCATTGCTGTCCCTGATGAGTGGAGCCATCGCATTGTGGCCAGGAAGATCCACCTCGGCGAGGGCTCGGTCCTCTTGGTGATCTCTCTCTACATGATCACCTCCATCGGCCTCACTGGTGATAACCTGGCGCTCCTTGCGGAGGTGGCGTCTATTGTTGGGCAGTTCCCTGTGCCCTTCATCATCGGCGCCGACTGGAACGTTGACGCCCACGACCTTGTGGCCAGCGACTGGTGCCAGGAGGTGGACGGGATCATCGTCAACCCTGGTGTCCCGACATGCGGGGACAACGAGTACGACTACTTCGTCATGTCCCGCTCGCTGGCCCACCACACCTCCCACCCTCAGGCGTTTGCTGGCACACCTGCCGGCACTCATGTTCAGGTGTGTTGCACCCTGGGGGATATTTGGGAGCATCCGACGGCTTGGCTGGAGGATCCTCGGCGGCCCTTCTCAGTAGCCAGGAAGGCTGTCGGATCTGAGGAGTCGGTCAAGCCCAGGGAGCAGCCCACCTCCGAGTCGCAGCGGGAGGCTGCGGAGTTGCTCGAGCCCTTGGAGTGTTTGCAGACAGCCAGTGCGAGGTGGTTCGACCTAGCCGAGGCCTCTCTCATCCGCTCCCAGCAGATTGACTTATCGGTTGCTCATCACCACCGTGGGCGAGGTCGAGGCATTCGTCTGGTGGAGCGGCCTTTGCTTGAAGTCCATGAGCGGCGGCAGCGCCGTCACGACTCGTCCGACACCGAGGCTTGGTGGAGCTTTCTTCGCATTTGGAGAGCAATGCTTCGGTGGGGGCAGGCCAGCCGTGGTTCTCGCGGCAAGCGACAGGTGGTGCGTGCCCGCCTTCATCTTCAGGCTCAGGCCCTGACATTACCTCCAGCTGTGGCTGGTGCCGAGGCCCTTCGTACGGTGGCCGTCGACAAGTGGCTTGGGCTTGCTGAGCGGGACAGCCCTCTTTCTGCTTGGTTTGAGGATCTTCTCGAGGAGGAGGTGGCCGTGCGCAGGCGAGCTGACGCGGCTGCCAAGGCCAAGCTATGGCGAGATTTTTGCAAGTCGGCCCTCGACGGCCCCGGGAGGATTGCGCACAAGCTTATTAAGCCGAAGATTGTCGAGCCTCTCCCTGTATCCCTGCCTGGCGACGTTGATTCCCTGCCGCAGGTGGGCTCGCTGGCGGTTGAGGGTGTTTTGCAGGAGTGGCTTCCGCTTTGGATCAAGGACTCGAGGAATGATGAGCAGCACGCATCCGAGTGGAATGTGGCGACAACCCTTGAGCCCATCAGTGTCTCGCAGGTGCGCTCGGCCATCCTCTTCTTCGGTAGGAGGAAAGGCCTGGGCTGGGACTCCTTTCATCCGCGGCTGCTTGGGGAGCTCTCGGACGCCTTGGTTGCTCGATTTGCGGCCATCTTAAACCGGTTTGAGCTCACTGCCGAAGTCCCCGAGCTTTGGACGACGATGTTCGTTTTCATTCCCAAGCCTCCTCCTGACGTCGGCCGTCGGCCGATAGGGCTCCTGGGCCTATGGCCCCGCGTATGGTCCAGGGTACGACAGCAACGAGTTCGCGCTTGGGAACACAGTGTGGATGCCAGCTTCTTTTGGGGCAAGTCCGGCGATACGGCGGCCGACAGAGCTGCTTACATCCACAACCTGCTGGTGGTGCATGCTAAGCGCCACGGCTTCGTCAGCGGCACTCTGTACTACGACGTGCGGAAGTTTTACGAGAACATCTCCCACGGCGCCATGCGCGAGGCTGGCAGGCACTACGGCTTTGACGAGCAGCTGCTGCGATGCCTGTGCGCGGTCTACCGTGGGCCCAGGCGGGCCCGCTGGCTTGGCGCGACCTCGCGCCTGGTTGTCCCCAACGGCACGGTGATCGCGGGTTGCAGCTGCGCGACTGGCACCGTGAAGCTCATGACCCTGTGCGTTTTACGGACTATTGCCATTGAGACGCCTGTTTGCCGGCCGCTGAACTTGGTGGACGACTTGAAGGTGCATGCTGTGGGTTCTCTCCGCATTGTGGCTCGGCAATTGGTCAAAGCAGCCACGATTGTAGCCACTCAGATGAATGAGCTCGACCTCCCGCTCAACTTGGACAAGACCTGCTTCCTGTGTTCGAGCCCTGAGTTGCTCGAGGCTCTGCTGGACGACCCCGACTGGCCGTTCGACGAGTCCTTCCTGGCCACCACCCACCGTGACCTGGGTGGTGACGCTTCAGACGGCAAGGCTCGCCGCGTGTCTGTGCAAAACAAACGCCTCCTCGAATCGTCGGCCGCTGCGACTCGGCTCTCGAAGATTGGGCGGGGGAGGGAGGCTTCTCGGGTGCACAGAGCGGGCCCAGTCGCTAAGGCCACGTGGGGGGCGCACATTAATGGTCTTGGGAATTCGGCTTTGAGGACTCTGAGGGTGGCCTCTGCCAGGTCTTTTGGCCCCCTCCAGCCTGGATCCTCCCTCGGCCTCACCTTCCTTCTTTGCGGGGCCCCCCAGCGGGATCCTTTTGTTTCGACGACGGTGGACGCCGTCAAGTCATTTGTTTCTGTCTGGTGGCACCGCAGTGTCACGAAGCAGGTCCTCCTCTCTGCGTTTGACGATGCACTCGTGTCTGCGAGGAAACCTAAACCCTGGGGCTCCGCCAAGCAACCTCTTGCCGCTCTTGTGTTAACGCTTGCTCGGATTGGTTGGAGGTTGGATGTCCCAAACGAGGTCCTGATTGACCAGGCGGGTCGCTCCTGGAGTTTGTCTGTGTTTTCCCCGGCCTTCTTCGCCCTTCGCGTGCGCGAGGCGTGTGAGGAAGCGATTGTAATGGAAGAGCAGGCTAGGCAGAGTGATTTTGGAGCCGAATGGCGCGGCCCCATCTGTCTCAAGCCGGCTCTGGATCTGATCTCGAAGCAAGGCTCAGCTTGGTCTGATCATTGTCGTCACTGCTTGCGCAGCCTTGTTACCAACAGGTATTGGTGCCAGCAGCGGTTTCATGACGCCTGTCAGGACATACCCCCTGCCTGCCTGGCCTGCCAGGCCCCATCAGGTACCATGTTTCATCGTCGATTTGATTGCCCCGCCCACGATGCGTGGCGACGGGATGTTTTGAGCCCCGACCTGCGCCGGGCAGCGGGTAGAGTGCGCCTTCTTTCGTCTAGGGCCCAGGAGTTGTTCGCCAGGTGTGTGCTCCCAGACCCCACTTGCTGGTTCTCGCGCCCCTCCGAACCCCCTGAGGCCACGGTCTATAGGCACAATTGGCCTGCCGACGGGCTGGTGCTCGGGGAAGGGGCCCATGTGTTCTTGGACGGCTCGTGTTTCGAGCCTGCCCTCCCTAGGATTCGATCGGCGGGATGGGCGGTGATCGTTACGGACGGGTGGGGGAAAATTGCTCGTGCGATTTGGGGGCGCGTGCCCGTGTGTGAAGCTCCAGCCCAGGTCGCCCGTGACGGTGAGGACTATGCAGTGGTCTCTCTCGTTCGCCATGCTACTGTGTTCCCTGGGGCCAACTTGTATGGGGACTGTGCCGGAACTCTCGGGTATGTTTCGGACCCCGCGGGAGCTGTTTGTCCCGATAATGTTCGGGCGCATATGTGGCAGCATGTGTTTGATAAGCTCGACGGAGTGCGGTGGCGTAAAGTTCCTGCCCATTGCACCCTTCGTGATGTCGAGAACGGTAAGCTCAGCCGTCTCGAGTATCTCGGCAATAAGGCTGCCGATGAATATGCCAAGCGAGGCGCCTCATTGGGTCGAATCTCTGCCGCTGATCGTGCCGTCGTCGATGGTTGCTTTGAGTTGTCCCGGCTGTTGTGCAAGTTCTCAGCTGAGCAAGAAGCTCGGATCGGGGACAGTGGGCAGTTCGACCATGTCGGCATCGATTGGCTGAGGCACATCACCCTTGAGGTCCCTCCTCTCCCTGATGATCCTCCTCCTCCTTCCGTGCCTTCTCCTCCTGGCCGTTTTGATTGTGGCTCCGTACGGCGGCCTCCTATTGGGAGTGGCGGGACGGGTCGGGAGTCGGGAGGGGTGGGCGACGACGGTGAGGAGGGCAGGGCCGAGTGGCCCGACCTCCATGTCTGGCCGGCCCGCGCCCACGACATCATAGAGTGTGGGGTCACTGACCCCGCTGGGGCGGCCGCTGGCTCCCTGGCCTTCTGCACCCGGTGCGGTTCAGTCTGCACCGTCGGAGGGCACGGTGGCAAGACTGCTCTCGCGTCGGATTGTCTGGGCCATCGTTCCCAGGGTCGTGAGAGGCAGTTGGCTTGGATTTTGCAGGGCCGCCATCCTTCGAAGAAAGATTTTCGGGTCTCGCGAGCGACCGTGTTATCGGACCCAGCTCGAGACTACCTCGCCGCCAAGATGGGTCTGGACGACCTCCCGTTGCTCGCGCCAC
>CAUYUJ010001098.1:20000-25000 GCA_963575745.1 Prorocentrum cordatum
GAGCCCCAAAAGGCTTCCGAGAGGGGGGCACCAACCGACATTTCGAGCCTTCCGCTCCAAGAGGCCTCCAGAAGGCCCCACGAGGCGCTCAAGAAGCCCAAGAGAGCCCCAAGAGCACCCCCAAGATGGCACCAAGAGGGCCAAAACGTCGTCGTCGTCGTCGTCGTCGTCGTCGTCGTCGTCGTCGTCGTCGTCGTCGTTGTCCCCCTGCAGGGTCGGCGGCACTGGCTTCAAGGCCTTCGCATTACCAAAGATCCTTGCTCCTGGTGGCAAACTATGAGTCCTCACTGTCCGGATACCAGCAGTGTTAGCTATCGTTCTCCAGGCCACGATTTATGTTCTGAGATGCTCTTTATGCATGGACGGCCACGGTCACTTGAAAATCCCCGTGCGTTGCAGCCACCAGAACCACGGCCCTTCGCAAGGCGTCGCGGGCTGCCAGGGGCCCCTATCTCCCGCCCGATGGCTCTGAGAGAGCCCGTACGCGCCAGGAACGGACCGAGCAGGGCCCGGTGGAGCCCACCGGAGGACCATCGAGGCGGAGCCCGGGGCCCCATCGAGGGCCCGAGAGCGCTTGGCAGAGACCCAAGGGAGCTGCGAGGGGTGGGCCCAGGAGGAGACGGCCGAGAGTGCTCCGAGCCCCTCGGGGCGCCGGGAGGCTCTGCAGAGGCCCGGGCGAGCGCCCAGAGGTCGCGCGAGGAGGCCCCCGAGAGGCCCCTCGAAGGGCCCCCGCGGGCGCCAGGCACGCGATCCAGGCTGGCCCCAGGAGCCCCAGGAGCCCCGCGAGCCGAGCATGCCGCCGCAGAGGCCGACGAGGGGGGGTGGGGGAAGCCCGCGAGCCTCGGCCAGGGCAGGAAGGCCGAGGGCAGCGGCAGGGAGTCGGAGGCGGCCGGGGGGTCTGGGCTGGATAGGCCTAAGCGTCGGTCGGAAGAAGCAAGTGAAAACATGAAGTAGGAAGGCGGATAGAGTAGGTTGGTTCCAGGCCCTCCCAGAGAATAAAACCACACATCAAGACCATGCCGATTCTTGAAGTAGGAAGGCGCTAGAAATAGATTGGGATCTGGGAAAACAAGAATACCTACTTTCAACGACCGGCTACGGCCAGAAAGCGCCCGCCACGGAGCTTATCCTATAAGTTTTTTCGGCGCGAGCGTCGCCCATGGGGGGGGGCGACGAACACATAGTATTAGTATGTTGTTTTCGTGTTCGGCGTTTCGACATTGGGCGGAATAGGGGGGAGGAGGGGGGGGTCTGGCTCCAGACCTCTGCTCAACGCGACTGTTTGCAACAGTGCGTCCTCTGGGGGAGGCTCCACCTGCTGGAAACAGGCGTTTTGCCGATCGGCGCAGGCCCCCGCACCTCTACCCCCCATGGAGTACAGTAGGAGCCCGACCACAAGAAACCTTCCACGAGAAACCCAACCCTGAGACCCCAGGACGTCCATTGATTTTGGTGGGAACATCACACTGTCCACAGGAAAACCATCGAACCCAAGAAACCCAGGGCACCCTGAAGGCAAGCAGGGTGGTTCGTGGCATGGGCTTTCACTGTAGATCATATGAGGTGACGCCGACCCCCCTCGTGTTTCACAGCAGCCGGCTCGGGCGCGCTAAGGCTGCCGTGGACCCTTCCTGGAGGTCCCCTGCTTCTTTTGCCCTCCAAGGCCTGTCCGCGGGCCGCCTGGCCCAACGCCGCCGCGCCCCCCCCCCCCCGGCTCGAGGTGGCCTCCAGGATGCCTCCGAGATGCTCAGCCCCAGGGGGCTCCACGGAGTCCTCACTCGGCGGCGAACAAGGGGGGAAGTGAGAAGGACAAGGCCTCCTCAGAACTCTCGAAGCCCCCCGGCCTTGGAGAAGCTTCCTAAGCCTTCCCGAAGACATGGGAAACTTCTCAGGAAAGCCTCTCGGCGGCCCCCGGAGACGCCGCGGCGCGGGAGGCGCCGCCGAGGGGCTCCAGCGCCGATCCGAAAGATCCGCGCGGACCTCCAAAACATTATGTTGATGGCACTCCTCACTCCCCGAAACTAGAAAAGCGCGTTCCACTACTCACAGAACCAAACTACTCGCAAATGGCCTGGATCCGCAGCGGGGGATTTACGATATATTGCATCGAGACAGACGAATGGTTTTCGGACGTTTGCGAGTAGGGATTTTGCGAGTAGTGTTAGGTCGGGCATGTCCCCCTACTGGCGGAATTCGAAGGAATCATGGAAAATAGCTACCCCAAAATTGTCACACACACACACACACACAACAACAACAACAACAACAACAACAACAACAACAACAACAACAATCATTTTACCCGAACGCTCAGTGTTCTCACCAGTGCCAGGGTTTTCATGCGACGCGAGACAATACCCCCACTTCGTGGGGGGGCAGTTCAAGCTCTACCAAATATCCAAACGACTCTTCGCGACCACCCAAACCCAGCTTCCCGCCCTATGACGTTGGGACACTTCACTTCGTGGCGTGCGGACGACCGTGGCTACTACACTGGCGTGGGGTACACACCCACAGAACTTGGTCACTTATTCGGGGCGCGCGTGTGCCCAGCATCCTGCAATTGTGACATACAATACATGACACAGACAGACAGAGAGAGAGACAGAGAGCAGACAGAGAGAGAGACAGAGAGAGCGGAGTTGGTCACATTTTTGGGGCAAGTTCCTGAGATCGTCGTGTTTTTTGTTGGTCTTGCGCGCGCGAATGTCCACTTTACTTTTTTTTGCAAGGGAGTATTGAAATTTGATTATGTTAGAACAAGAAAAAGTAGCTCGCGCGAGCTCATGTAACATAAATGTTGAAAAACCATTGGTTTTGTGGGAGTCGGACAGCGCGCGCGGGATGAAATTTGGACATTTTTTTTTGAAAAACCATTGGGTTTTTGATGTTTTTATGTTGAAATCGTTACGAAACCTAAGGTTCTGGAAGGATTTCGTCTTGCGCGCGCGAATGTCCACTTTACCTTATTTTTTGCAAGGGATTATTGAAATTTGATTATGTTAGAACAAGAAAAAGTAGCTCGCGCGAGCTCATGTAACATAAATGTTGAAAAACCATTGGTTTTGTGGGATTCGGACAGCGCGCGCGGAAGGACATTTTGACAATTTTTTCTTAAAAAACCATTGGGTTTTTGATGTTTTTATGTTAAAATCGTTACGAAACCTAAGGTTTTGGAAGGATTTCGTCTTGCGCGCACGAATGTCCACTTTACCTTATTTTTTGCAAGGGATTCTTGCAATTTGATCAAGTAAGAACAAGAATTTTCATTTTATAGTGTTTTTTGCAAGGGAAAACGGAGTACAACAAAACAACCGGATCCGGTAATAATTCACTTTTCTGAAGCTTTCGCTAAAAAATGATGAAAATGTAGCTGCGGCCTAGGTTTTGGAGGGGGGTCGCGCACCAGGGGTCCCAACAATAATTATTCTTTAGAAGTAATAATGTTCAACAACAACCAACAACAACAACAACAACAACAACAACAACAACAATCATTTTACCCGAACGCTCAGTGTTCTCACCAGTGCCAGGGTTTTCATGCGACGCGAGACAACAACAACAACAACAATTACTAGCACGTGGGGACACTCCGTTCTCACCAGTGCCAGGGTTTTCATAGGAGGCGGGCAATACCCCCACTTTGTGGGGGGGCCGGTTCAAGCTCTACCAAATTTCCAAACGACTCTTCGCCACCACCCACACCCAGCTTCCCGCCCTATGACGTTCGGACACTTCACTTCGTGGCATGCGGACGACCGTGGCTACTATTCAGGGCCCCGCGGCCGACGACGACGGCGTGCGCGCGCGAAGAAAAAACGAATGTGTCCCGCATGGTATTATTTGACAGGGATGATGGCCCTGGCAGGTGCGCAACCGTTGTTGCAGAAGTTCGAAAAAGTTGCTCGCAAAAGCCCGTTTGACAGAAATGTTTAAAAAGTGTTGGGTTTCCTACGAATCCGCAAGAGCGCGCGGGATGAAAGTTTGACATTTTTTTTTGAAAAACCATTGGTTTTTTGATGTTTTTATGTTAAAATCGCTACGAAAACTAAGGTTTTGGAAGGATTTCGTCTTGCGCGCGCGAATGTCCACTTTACCTTATTTTTTGCAAGGGATTCTTGAAGTTTGGTTATGTTAGAACAAGAAATGTCCACTTTAGCTTATTTTTTGCAAGGGAAAGCGGGGGACAACAAAACAACCGGATCTGGTACACATCGTTTTGCCTGAGGCTTCCTCACGAAAATGATGAAAACGTGGCTGCGGCCTAGGCGCGGCGGGGGGGGCGCGCACCAGGGGTCCCAACAATAATTATTCTTAAGAAGAAATAATGTTCAACAACAACAACAACAACAACAACAACAACAACAACCAATAACAGCAGCAACAACAACAAGCACAACCACAACAACAACCACAACAACAACAACAACAACAACAACAACAAAAAAAAAAAAAAACAAAAAAAAAAAAAACAACAACAGCAACAGCAACAGCAACAGCAACAGCAACAACAACAACAACGACGACGACAACAACAATCACAACAACAACAGCAGCAACAACAACAACAGCAACAGCAACAGCAACAGCAACAACAACAACGACAACAACGACGACTACAACAACAACAACAACAACAATGACAACAACAAAACAAAACCAAAAAACGTCCCCTGACCATTGTAGGACTACTCTTGAATAGTCTCTTGTAGAGGGACATGCCCGACTTGAGAGCAGCGGAACTCGCTCGGTGAGAGACGCTTGGCCGCGCAGGCCCCGGCGGACGAGGCGCCCTACGCGCCACACGGGACGCGCGAGGGGGGTCCGACGCCCTCGCCTCGGCGGCGCCCCTCCGGCGGCGGAGGCCAACAGCGTCCCCTCGGCGCGAGCGAGGCTCGGCCGTCACGCGGGGGAGGGGGGGGTCGGCCTGGGGCTGTCGCCAGAGCGGTTGACTGTACCCCCTCCACCCTCCTCCTCCTCCTCCTCCTCTTCCTCCTCCT
>CAUYUJ010001098.1:30000-42500 GCA_963575745.1 Prorocentrum cordatum
AGGACGCCCAGGTGGACTCCGAGAGGCCACTGGGACGAGCTGCAACCGAAGGAGCCCCTCAAGAGGCGAAAGCCCCAAGAGAGAACCCCAGGAGACCGAAGAGAGACCTCTGAGACGGCCAAGCACACGGTGGCCCGACGTCCGGCTGTGGAGGAGGCTGCAGAGGGACACGCGAGCGGCGAGGGGGCGGCGGTGACTCGCGAGAGCCTTCCAGCCGCGAAGGCGCACGACGGCACCATGGGCCCACGACTGACTCGGAAGTCCCCGCGGGTGCCCACACCGAAGAGACGGCGGAGCCACCGGCCAGCAGCCGCGTCGAGTCGGACCTCGCTCCGCGCACGGGGGAGGCAAGGACACGGGCCGCGGGCCTCAGGACGACGGGGCCGCGCCAGGGCTCGCCGCGCCCAGAGACCACGACGGGGCCACGGAGCGGCCACGAAAGCAAATGTGCCATCGTCCTAATCGGTTGAAGCGCTGGTTACCCGTGCAATCGAGTTCGTGAGACCCACTACCACAACCATAAGCACTATCTCGATCGTCACCACCATCGTCGGCACTTGCACTCGTCTGCGTCCCATCCTCGCCCTCCCTCTTCATCCGACCTTACCTGGAGCATGCGAGGGAGCACCATGCTGGGGAAACAGCGAGGCAGGAAAGGCAGCATTGAAAACAGCCAAACGATGAGAAAAAGCTCGCAAACTGACAAAGCACGACTGCATGAACGACACGCGCCCAGCTCCTTGTGCTGAGCTGTCACTCCGAGCCCGCAATTGCTCTCAAGGGCGATAAACACTACCTTCGAGCCAAAATATGAAGAAACTTGCACTTAAGCGCTTCAAATGGGCGGCGCGCACAGAAGGGTAGGGGGAGGGGAAAGGCTTCTAAGAGGGAGGCTAGTTCTTATAAGGGACCAGCCTTCAATATAATAAGGCCCACGCCTTCTAAGAAGCAGGGGTCCTTCTAAGAACCCTTCCCCCTCCCCCTACCCCCCTCTGCGAGTGGCTGATCGAAGTCGCATGGTTGTCACATCATCTGCAGATAGGCGTAGCACCCAACAACAACAACAACAACAACAACAACAACAACAAGAACAACAACAACAACAACGACGACGACGACGACAACGATAACGACAACGACGACAACAACAAGGAAAAGGCGCGCGTGAGAGCCCCGTGAGCTCTAGCCGTCCGGACCCGCCCTCGCCTTATTGCAAAGGCTGCGCTCAGAGCCCTATGGACGCATTCTGACCCCCCCAGCAACAGCAACAGCAACCAGCAACCAAAAAAAACAAAAAACCTGGAACTCCCTTGGACTCCCTTACGGACCTTGACGTGGTCCTGTGGGTGAAAAACGTATGCGCGCCAGCGTGCCGCCGCTTCAATACAGACCCGATACAGACTGTATGGGGTCCTGTAGAGATCCGATACAGACTGTATGGGATCCTGTAGAGATCCGATACTGACTGTGTGGAATCCTGTAGAATTCCGATACAGACTGTATGGGATCCTGTAGAGATCCGATACTGACTGCATGGGATCCTGTAGAGATCCGATACAGACTGTACGGAATCATGTAGAGATCCGATACAGACTGTATGGGATCCTATACAGATCCGATACAGACTGTATGGGATCCTATACAGATCCGATACAGACTGTATGGGATCCTGTAGAGATCCGATACACATTGCATGGGATTCTACACAGATCCGATACAGACTGTATGGGATCCTGTAGGGATCCGATACTGACTGTATGGAATCCTGTAGAGATCCGATACAGACCGTATGGGATCCTGTAGAGATCCGATACTGACTGTGTGGAATCCTGTAGAAATCCGATATTGACTGTATGGAATCTCCTGTAGAGATCCGATACAAACTGTATGGGATCCTGTAGAGATCCGATACAGACTGTATGGAATCCTGTAGAGATACGATACAGACTGTATGGGATCCTGTAGAGATCCGATACTGGCTGTATGGAATCCTATAGAGATCCGACACAGACTGTATGGGATCTTGTAGAGATCCGATACAGACTGTATGGGATCCTGTAGAGATCCGATACAGACTGTATAGGATCCTATACAGATCCGATACAGACTGTATGGGATCTTGTAGTGATCCGATACATACTGTATGGGATCCTATACATTTCCGATACAGACTGTATATGATCCTATAGAGATCCGATACTGACTGTATGGAATCCTGTAGAGATCCGATACAGCATGTATGGGATCCTGTAGAGATCCGATACTGACTGTATGGAATCATGTAGAGATCCGATACAGCATGTATGGGATCCTGTAAAGATCCCACACTGACTGTATGGGATCCTGTAAAGATTCGATACAGACTGTATGGGATCCTGTAAAAATCCGATACTGACTGTATGGAATCCTGTAGAGATCCGATACAAACTGTATGGGATCCTGTAGAGATCCGATACAGACTGGATGGGATCCTATACATATCCGATACAGACTGTATGGGGTCCTATAGAGATCCGATACAGACTGTATGGGTTTCTATACAGATCCGATACTGACTGGATGGGATCCTGTGGAGATCCAATACAGACTGTATGCGATCCTATAGAGATCCGATACAGACTGTATGGGATCCTATACAGATCCGATACAGACTGTACTGGATCCTACACAATCCGATACAGATCCTGTAGGATCCGCTACAGACTGTATAGGATCCTACACTGTATAAGATCATTATACAGAAGTCGTATGGAGGGCTATGGAAGTTCCATAGAGGCCTATAGAATTCCTATGGAGGCGTGTAGAATTCCGATGGGGGCCTATAGACTTCGTAAGGAGGCCTATAGAATTCCGATAGGGGCCTATAGAGTTCCGATGGAGCCGATTGAATTCCGATGGAGGTCTATATAAAATTCGTATGGAGGGCTATAGAATTCCGATGGAAGCCCAGATAGAATTCCCATGGAGGCCGATAGAATTCCTATGGGGGCCTATAGAATTCCGATGGGCTCCTATAGAATGTGTATGGGTGCCTGTAGAATTCCTATGGAGGCATATAGAACGCCGATGGAGGCCTATGGAATTCGTATGGCGGCCAATAGAATTCCTATGGGGACCTATATAGAATTCCGACGGATGCCTAGATAGAATTCCCATGGAGGCCGATAGAATTCCTATGGGGGCCTATAGAATTCCGATGGACGCCTATAGAATGTGTATGGGTGCCTATAGAATTCCTATGGAGGCCTATAGAACGCCGATGGAGGCCTATGGAGTTCGTATGGAGGCCAATAGAATTCCCATGGGGACCTATATAGAATGCTGATGGATGCCTATAGAATTCCTATGGAGGCCTATAGAATTCCTATGGAGACCTATAGAATTCCTATGGAGGCCTATAGAATTCTTATGGGGTGCTATAGAATTCCTACGGAGGCCTATAGAATTCCGATGGAGGCCTATAGAACTCCGATGGAGGTCGGTAAAATTCCGATGGGGGGTTATATAGAATTCCTATGGAGGACTATAGAATTCCTATGGAGGCCAATCGAATTCCTATGGGGGCCTATAGAATTCCCATGGGGGCCTGTAGAATTCCTTTGGAGGCCTATAGAATTCCGATGGGGCCGATAGCATTCCTAGGGAGGTGTACAGAATTCCTGTGGAAGCCTATAGAAGTCCTAGGAAATCCTATTAGGAAATCCTTGGCGCCCCCAGGAGACCCCCAGAGAGGGTTGCTCGGTTGCTCGGTTGCTGGGGGGGGGGGGGGGGGCGGCCAGGGCTCCCACGCGCGCCTTTCCCAACAACAACAACAACAACAACAACAACAACAACAACAACAACAACAACAATCATCTTAAGACTGATCGCTCTTATATGCGCGCGCGTCACTCAATATGTAAATCCCAAACCCTCGATACCCACCCTCTTCGTCTTCGGTCATACCCCTTTGGGGGTAAATCTTTTTTACTCGCCACGTGTAGTTGGCGCAGCCCCTAAAACAGGAAGAGCAGGGGGAAGGAGGAAGGGAGAGCGAGGAGGAAAAGAGTGGGGGGAGGGAGGGAGGAGGGAAGGGGCAAGGGGGGGAGGATGGATGGAGGACGAAAGAGGTTAGCAGGAGGGGAGGGGGGCAAAAGAGGAGGTAAACAAACGGACGAACCAGACAGACGGGTCGAGCGGCGGACTCTGAGGTAAACTGCGAGGAAGTCCCAGGCGGGGGCGGGGGTCCGGAGTAATTTGCGAGGAAGTCTCAGGCGGGAGCGCCTCCGCCTGAGTAAACTGCGAGGAAGTCCCAGGCGGGGGCGGGGGTCCTGAGTAAATTTGGAGGAAGTATCAGGCGGGAGCCGTTGTTGTTGTTGTCCGGGGGGCCAACAACGCAGTTTGATGCCCACGACTTTCCCTGATAAAAAACAGGGTGCGAGCCCCGGAAGGGGCACTTCAATTGAAAAAATACAATGTCCGCCGGAGGGGGGGGATCAACAATAATTATTCTTCAGTAATTAGAGTTCAACAACAACAACAACAACAACAACAACAACAACAACAACAACAGCAACAACAACAACAACAACAACAACAACAACAACAACAACAACAACAACGACAACAACAACAACAACAACAACAACAACAACAACAACAACAACAACAAACAAAAACAACAACAACAACAACAACAACAACAACAACAACAACAACAACAACAACAACAACAACAACAACAACAACAACAACAACAACAACGACGACGACGACGACGACGACGACGACAACAACAACAACAATAATCATTCCAAGACTGTTCGTTCCTACCGGCCCGCGTGTCATTCACTATGCATATCCCAAACCCTGGATACCCGCCCTCTTTGTCTTCGATCGTACCCCCTTTGGGGGGATTATATTCCTTCCTGGCCACGTGTAATTGGAGAAGCCCCTAAACAGGGAAACGAAATTGAAAAAACAAACAGGGAGGACGAAGGGATCGGAGGAAGGGAGGGATTAGAGGGGCAAGAGGGAGGGACGACGATTATTTGCGCCGTGAGCTGCGATTCAGCTTGCGCCATGGCTTGCGCCAGCCATTCCAACACAGGTTAACAAAGGCTTCGCCATGGGTCACGCCATAAACAGCGCCATGTAACACCTCCGGTGCTGCTCGGCAAGGTGTTGGAGGCGAGGGAGAGTGAATTGGAAGGAGGGGGGAGGCGGCCTGGGAGGAGGGAGGAACAGAAGGTAAGAGTGCGAGCGTTCGAAAAAGTCCTAGGCGAAAGCGCCATTTCACAAGGAAGTCTCGGGCGGCAGCCCCCGACGGGCGTGCGATCCTCTGACTGGCGGGTCGGGCGGGTGGGACATTCAAGCGGGATGTCTGAATAGGGCGAGAGCGCGATTCCTAAGTAAAGTGTGACGGCGTCCTTGGCGCGAGCGTGGTGCCTGAGCGTAGATAGCGCGATTTCGGAATAAACTGCGAAGAAGTCACAGGCGAGAATGCAATTCCTGAAAAGGGAATGTCTGGCGGGAGCGTGGGTCTAGACTAAAGCGCAAGGAAATCTTAAGCGGGAGCGCCGTTCTTGAGTAAATTGTGAAGAAGCCTCAGACGGGAGGAGGGGTCCTGAATAAATTGCGAGAAGTCACAGGCGGGAGCGCCGATCCTGAGTAAATTGGGAGGAAGTCTCAGGCGGTAGCGGGGGTCCTGAATAAAGTTGGAGGAAGTCTCAAGCGGGAGCCGTTGTTGTTGTAGTCCGGGGGAGCAACAACGCAGTTTGACCCGGACTAAGTGGTGAGGAAGTCCCAAGCGGGAGCGCGGTTCCTGAGTAAATGGGGAGGAAGTCTCAGGCGGGAGCGGGGGTCCTGAGTAAAGTTGGAGGAAGTCTTAAGCGGGAGCCGTTGTTGTTGTGGTCCGGGGGGCCAGGGGCAAAGTTTGACCACCAAGACTTCCCCTGTCAAAAAACAAGGTGCGAGCGTCGAGGGGCATACTTTGACTGAGAAAAAAGCAATATGCACCGGTGAGGGGGGATCAACAATAATTATTCTTCAAGCATGAGAGTTTTCAACAACAACAACGACAACGACAACGACAACGACAACGACAACGACAACAACAACAACAACAACAACAACAACAACAACAACAACAACAAAAAACAAAACAAAACAAAACAAAACAAAACAACAAACAAAAAAAAAAAAAACATAAAAAAACGTACAAAACAAAACACGCCAACAACAACAACACCAACAGCATCAACAACATCAACAACAACAATCATTGTAAGACTGTTCGCTCTTACTGGCACGCGTGTCTTGCATTCCGTATACACCAACCCTCGATACCCGCCCACTTCGTCTTCGGTTGTACTCCCTTTCGGGGGGATCTCTTCCTTGTCGGCCACTGACTGAAGTTCGAAGAAGTCTCGAGCGAGAGCGCCGTTCCTGCGTTCGAGGGCCTCTCTGGCCAAGGGCTCTCGAAAAACCGATGGAAAAATCCGCCGACCCTGTCGGCGTGTGGAAGA
Source organism: Prorocentrum cordatum (assembly GCA_963575745.1). Lineage (NCBI taxonomy): Eukaryota > Dinophyceae > Prorocentrales > Prorocentraceae > Prorocentrum > Prorocentrum cordatum. The sequence continues at coordinate 36,507 of CAUYUJ010001098.1, forward strand.
CGCATCCCGGTGTCGTCGTCTTGCGTGGATCACCGTCGTCGTCGTCGTCGTCGTCTCCGTCGTGTCCTCGTCGTCTCCGTCTCCGTTGTTCCTCGTCGTCTTCGTCGTTCCCCGTCTCCTTGAGCGCGCGAGCCAAAGCGACATTGAGCAACGTCGTAGTTGAGTCGTGGCGAAGCCCCTCCCTACCCTCCCCGCCGGGGGGGGGGGGGGTCGCCACCCAGATACGCATCCTCCCCGGGGATCCCGGAGCTCAGAAAAGCTTCAAGACGAGCCAAGAGCGACAGAAGACACCCCCAAAAGGGTACAAGAGGGCCTCGACTCGACGAACGATGGCCCCAAGACGCCCAAGACGGCCCGAAGACGGCCCAAGAGGCCCTCAAGACGCTCCAAGAGAGCCCCAAGAGCACACCCAAGAGGGCCCCAGGCGCCAAAATCATCAATTTTACATCGGTTTTTGAATGATTTTAGCCTTCTCGCCTGTTCGGCTTTCCGACACTCCAAGACGGCCCAAGAGACCCCCAAGAGGCCCCCAAGAGCGCCCCAAGAGGCCTACACGAGGGCCCCAAGACGGCCCAAGAAGGCCCCAGGACAGCCTAAGAGGCGCCCAAGACGGCCCAATAGGGCCCCAAGACGGGCCCAAGAAACGGCCAAGAGGGGGACGAGGAACCGAGAATTCGAGACTTCCGCCCTAAGAGGCCCCCGGGAAGCCCCAAGAGGCCCCCAAAAGGCCCCAAGAGGCCCCCGAGCGGCGCCAAGACGCCCCCAAGATGCGCCGAAGACGGCCTCCGGAAGCCCCAAGAGGCCCAAAAGAGGCCCCAAGAGGCCCCACAACGGCCCCCAAGAGGCTTCAAGTTGCCTTCCAGACGCCCCCGAGAGGTCAACGGGAACGCTTGTCGCCGTGTCCGGGTCTCTACCAATTTGCCAAACATTACGGGAAATCTCGAACAAGAGCGCCGCTCCTGAGTTCCAGGGCCTTCTTGACCAGGGGCTCTCGGAGTAAATCGTGAGAAGTATCGAGCAGGAGCCCTTGTGCCGTTCCTGAGTTCGGGGGCCTCTCTGGCCAGGGTGTCTCGGGGTAATTTGTGAGGAAATATCGAGCGGGAACCGTTGTTGCCGTAGCTGGGCCTCCAAGGGCCCACATTTAGGCTCAAGCCAACGCTCGAGCGGGAGCCTCGTTTTCAGAGAATATGCAGCCGGCGTCGAGGCGAGAGCGCGCGGAACCGTTTCTGGAGATCCACAACAGTTATTCTTCAGGAATGAGTACCCAATCACAACAACAATAACAACCATAATTTTACCCTCATGCGCGATGTTTTCACCCGAAGCATGCGACCATCATGATAACCATCTACGTAATGAGGGACTCTTGTTCTATAGCGGGGTCCGTTATTCCCATTCCCAGATTTCCCGCCCAATGAGGTCTTGCAAACACCTGCTCCGAGGAATTTCAACATATCCCGCCTCCAAAACACATGCCCGCGCCTTGCTGCGCCGATGCGAGAGCGCCAGTGGAACCCCATCGAAGGGTAAAGCACAAAGAGTATCGAACGACAGGATTGCCTTGGCGGGGATGGGGGCTGTCGGCGGTGAGGCAAGGACCTGGCCCTGAATAGAAACGGAGGAAGTCTCGAGCAGGGCTGCTGTTGTTGTTGGGAGCGGCGCCAATGCTGAAGAGAGTAGGGCACTAGTCCCGCGTAAAACAAAACGAAGTCTCGAGCGGAAACGCTGGTTTTGTTGGGACGGCGGCTTTCGGCGGCGAGGAGGAACAACGCCTTGAGTAAGAAAGGAGGAAGCATCGAGCGGGAGCCGTGGTTGTCGGGACGGGGGCTGTCCGCGGCGAGGAACAGTACCGTCCCGAGGAAAAAGAAAAGAAATCTCGAGCGGGAGCGTTGTTCTTGCTGGGAGCGGCGCCAATTCAAAAAGAGAGTAGGGCGCCAATCCAGCGTAAAACGGAAGGACGTCTCGGGCGGGAGCGCTGGTTTTGTCGGGGCGGCGGTTTTCGGCGGCGAGGAACACCGCCTTGAGTAAGAAGGGAGGAAGCATCGAGCGGGAGCCGTGGTTTTGTCGGGACGGGGGTTGTCGGCGGCGAGGAAAGGAAAAAGGGAGGAAGCCTCGAGCGGGAGCGTTGTTCTTGCTGGGAGCGGCGCCAATTCAAAAAAGAGTTGGGCGCCAGTCGAGAGTAAAACGGAAGGAAGTCTCGGGCGGGAGCGCTGGTTTTGTCGGGGCGGCAGTTTTCGGCGGCGAGGAGGAGCACCGCCTTGAGTAAAAAAGGGAGGACGCCTCGAGCGGGAGCGTTGTTTTTGCTGGGGGCGGCGCCGATGAGAGAAAGACTGGCGCGCCAGTCCAAGGTAAAACGGGAGGAAGTCTCGAGCGGGAGCGCTGGTTTTGTTAGGACGGCGGCTTTCGGCGGCAAGCAACTACACCAGCCCTGAGTAAAAAAGGAGGAAGTCTCGAGCGGGAGCGCTGTTGTTGTTGAGGGGGCGGTTTTGGCAGTCCCCCAAACCGCTCGAGCGTGAGCCTCATTTTCAATGAAAATGTAGCCGGCGCCGAGGCGAGAGCGCCAAAGCGCCTTTAAGGTGTCCAACACTAACACTTGTTTAGTAATTGACATCTAACAACAACAGCAACAACCACAACAGCAACAACCACAACAACAACAACAACAACAACAACAACAACAACAACAACAACAACAACAACAACAACAACAACAACAACAGCAACAACAACAACAACAATAATGTTAAGACTGTTCGCCCTTATATGCTCGAGTGTCCAATAACGCGTATTTCCCAAACCCTCGATACCCGCCCTCTTCGTCTTCGATCGAACCCCTTTTGGGGGGTATACCTTTCTTCCCTGCAGGCCGGGCCCCGGCAAGCGGCGGGGCGGCCGCGGACCGTCGGCCTGGCCAGCGGCAGCGCTGATCGGCGGGGCGGCCGCGGACCATCGACCCGACCCCAAGAGGGACGGACAGGGGACCGACCACGACGACGACGACGACGACGACGACGACGACGTCGAAGACGACGGCGACGACGACGACGACGACGGCGACGACGAGCGAAAGCGAGAGCGAGAGAGAACGACAGCAGGGCCACGAAGGGCACGAAGTAGGCCACGAAGGGCGACAGCGGGGACACGAAGGGAATGCGTATGGGGCCACGAAGAGCGCGAACGAGCGGGGGCCACGAAGTGCAGATAATGCGGGGCCACAGAAGGCAACTATGGGGCCACTGAGGGTAGCAACTGGGCCACGTAGGACAGTGAGGGGGACACAAATGGCGACAGCGGGGCCACGAAGGGCATGCACATGGGGCCACAACGGGCGCGACTCCTGGGTGCCTGGGTGTCGGGAGCGCGGCGCTTGGGCAAATTGCAGGAAATTCCAACGCAAGGCCATTCTTCAGTAAGTTGCAAGCAAGTCTCCAGCGAGAGCGCGACTCCAGAGCGCCGGGAGAGCGATTCCTAAATAAATTGTAAGGAAGTCCCAAGCGAGAGCGCGATTCCTGAATAAAATGCGAGGAAGTCTCGGGCGGGAGCGGGGGTCCTGGCTAAATTGTAAGGAAGTCTCAGGCGGGAGCCGTTGTTGTTGTAACCCGGGGGCCAGGGGGCCAGTTTGAGCAGGAAGACTTTCCCTGTGAAAAAACAGGGTGCGAGCGTCGAGGGGCACACTTTGATTGAGAAAAAACAGTATGCACCGGTGGGGGGGGATCAACAATAATTATTCTTCAGAAATGAGAATTCAACAACAACAACAACAACAACAACAACAACAACAACAACAACAACAACAACAACAATCATTTTACCCGAACGCGTGGTGTTCTCCCCAGTGCCAGGGTTTTCATACGACACCAGGCAATACCCCCACTTCGTGGGGGGGCATTACAAGCTCTACCAAATATCCAAACGACTCTTCGCGACCACCCAAACCCAGCTTCCCGCCCTATGACGTTGGGACACTTCACTTCGTGGCGTGCGGACGACCGTGGCTACTACACTGGCGTGGGGTACACACCCACAGAACTTGGTCACTTATTCGGGGCGCGCATGTGCCCAGCATGGTGCACGTTTTATTCTCGGCGGCCGAGGGCGCAACCTATGACGCAACCAATAGGGGGGCGTTTTATTCTCGGCGGCCGAGGGCGCAACATATGGCGCAACCGCAAAGGATTCTGGCCCCTGGCAGGCGCGCGAACCCCGTTGCAAGAGCGTGCGAAAGTAGCTCGCGCGAGCTCATGTAACATAAATGTTGGAAAACCATTGGTTTTTTTAGGATTCGGACAGCGCGCGCGGGTGGAAATTTTGAAAAGTCGTGCAGGTGTTTTTCGAGGACCTACGGTGCGATTCGTGTGATTTTATGATGCGCGGTGCTAAAATTCTTAAGAAACCCAATGGTTTTTGGAGATTTCGGCGTGCGCGCGCGAAGAAAAAACGAATGTGTCCCGCATGGTATTATTTGACAGGGATGATGGCCCTGGCAGGTGCGCAACCGTTGTCGCAGAAGTTCGAAAAAGTTGCTCGCAAAAGCCCGTTTGACAGAAATGTTTAAAAAGTGTTGGGTTTCCTACGAATCCGCAAGAGCGCGCGGGATGAGATTTTGACATTTTTTTGTTGAAAAACCATTGGTTTTTTGATGTTTTTATGTTAAAATCGCTCCGAACACTAAGCTTTTGGAAGGATTTCGTCTTGCGCGCGCGAATGTCCACTTTACCTTATTTTTTACAAGGGATTCTTGAAATTTGATTATATTTGAACAAGAAATGTCATTTTATAGTGTTTTTTGCAAGGGAAAACGGATTACAACAAAACAACCGGATCTTGATCACCTCGAATTACCTGAGGCTTCCTCACGAAAATGATGAAAACGTGGCTGCGGCCTAGGCGCGGCGGGGGGGGCGCGCACCAGGGGGCCCAACAATAATTATTCTTTAGAATTAATAATGTTCAACAACAAAACTCGAGGCGTGGAGAGGCACCCGCCGTGTGCGACTCGCTGTGGCTCCGAAACCTTACAGTAGACGCTGTATATAATCGACAACCTCTTTAGCGTGAACATGCTCCGCCCACTTTTCGCCAGCGCTATATTCTGGAACGGCATGCGCTCGCCCTGTGTGGAACCCCCATCGCAATCCCTGGCAAGCCCTGGACTGTGCTGAACCACACTTGAACCATTTTGCGGGGTCCCTAGGCCGTTCGCCCTGTATGGGACCCCCTCACAATTCCTGGCAAGCCATGGGCTGTGGAACGACACTTGAACCTCTGTGGGGTCCCCAGGCCGTCATGCGAGGGCGTCCCGCTGGATGCCCCGGAAAGGGGGGGGGGGCAGGATCTCCTCCCCCCATCCATCCCCTCTCCCAGCCCAGCGTCCAGGGACTCCCCCCGTTCCCGATCCGCCCTCTCGAACCACCCCCGGGACTGGAGGACAAGAAAATCGGAACCCCTCTACTACCCCCCCGTGGCAACACCGACCCCCTCTACCACCCTAACCCTACCACCCTCTCACGTCCCTCCACAATTTGCGGTGCGCACAAAGGGGTAGGAAGAGGGGGGCAGACTTCTTAGAAGGAGGCTGCTTTTTAGAAGGCGCCAGCCCCTACATCTATGGACAAGGCCCGCACCTTCTAAGAAGCACATGCGCTTCTTAGAAACATTCCCCCCTCCCTCTACCCCCCCTTCTGAGCATGGCCGACGCACTCCCCACCTCCCTCCCCTCCGCCCTCCCCTGTGGACTCGTGGCGCGGGGGCAGCAGCGAATTGCGCATTGCCTTTCCCGGCACCTCGCCCCGCCGCGTGCACAACCAGCGCACCGCGCAGCATGGCCAAGCAGCCCAGGCCAGGGCTTTGTCGCACGGGTTCGCGCACACCTCAGGAATCCTCAGGAGGTTTTTACTTTCGAGGCACATCATCAAAACTGCGGTCCACATGTTACCAAGAAGAGGCCCGCTTTGAAATGTATGAAATGCCAGTTGTTTGTTGTTGCAACCTTCG
>CAUYUJ010001098.1:47500-52500 GCA_963575745.1 Prorocentrum cordatum
CACCCTAACACTAGCACATTAACACTCTAGATCGTGCTCCGCCTGCTCCTCCCCCGCCCCCCCCCCCCCCCCCCCCCCCGCCCCCCTTTCTGCTGCCCAGCGAAATTAGGAACTCAGAGGTCCCAGCCCCTTGCCAGAGAGGGGGGGGGGGTCAGAACCTCCACCGCTCCCCCCTCTGGTGCGAAGGGGGCGGGGTGTCCGAAACCTCCACCCTCCCGTTTGAAGGGGGAGGGGAGGGGGCGCGAAAACAACAGACCCTGATTGAAGAGTGGAGAGGGGGGTGCAAGCACACGCACAACCCCCCTTTTCAATAGAGGGGCATCCGCCAGCATTATTTCCCATGTTGCTTCCCTCTTTGCCAAACAAAGAAAACTATGACTGAGGCTGCGAGATCTCTTCTGAAGTCTTTTGAATTCGAATTCCACGTCGAAATCGCTCCCTTGTTTCGCTGCAAACTGAATATTACAAATACAGACGGAGCTCTACGCCCGCTTTGCGAGGACAAGAAGCAAAACACCTGTAGTAACCAGCCATGACAGCCACACGAGCTGTGCAATACCAACATTGTGTAAGACTTTAGCTAGAGTGACGCCCTCTCGTGCGAAGGCACATCCAGCGCAGAATATGATGTGACTTCCACATGCGATGCCTCGTTGAACTCTCCATCAAGATGCAATGCGTGCAGTCACTTTCAGCTGTGCGGACCAGCTTTCTTCCATGTCATACCTGGTTACAAAAAAAATAATAGCATTAGTCAGCCTGTGGGAACTAAAACTGCCTCTGTGGGTAAGCCGCCTGCGGAACTGGTAACCGTGCCGCATACATTGTATGCTCAATCGTTGTGACAGTCGTCGTTGTTGGGTAGCCCCCATAAGGCCCCGCTTGCACCAAGCCTGTTGTCGCGGGTACTGCTCGCGCGGATTGTGAGAACTCCACTTCACGTCCATGCGATGGTTGCCCATTCCCAGCCGGCGTTTGGAATGGTTCCATGGCCGTAAATATGATGGCGCCCTCAACAGTTATCAAAATCAGCAACACAGCGAAATATCCCCATACCTTCTTCAGCTTTTCTTCTGTGGCAGCGTAAAAACAAAAGCAAGTGAATAACAGGATCTTCAAAACTGATGCAGCCACCATCGCCAGACGAGCTTCTCGACTGACACTCGACGGGCTCATGCACAAAACGTTGAGCACTGCACCGAGAATCATGATAATTCCGAAGATGATACCGAACTCATCCATGTCACAATCGAAAGGTTTCTTGTCGTAATCGCGGCAGATGATAGCCCACAGTCCAATGACGACTCCTGCAGCTGAGCCCAGCGTTACTACGATCCGCCACCGTGCCCCGACACGCGGTGGGGTATCCTCCGGCCCCTTCGAGCCCTCAGCTCCAGTATTTGAACGCCGCAGACCCAAACCCTGGAGTTACAAAGACCCGCATAAGCATTCACTTTCGAAGCTTCGCGCGGATTTCTTGATCGGCGCTGGACCCACCTGGCGGCGCCTACGGCGCCGCCCCTGGCGTGCTCCGCGCGCCAGGGAGGGGGGTCCAGCGCCGATCCAGGAGATCTGCGCGGACGAAAAAAGCATGCTCCTGCCGTTTTTGCTAATATTATTATCATTCGAAGCCCGTAGGTCTCTTGGCAGTTCTGGGCACTGCTGGGACTCACCGCGTCTCGTATCCCGAGACCCTGGAAGCGAGATTCGGAATCTACATCCAAGATGGCCCCCAGGGGCCCGTGCTGGGGCTCTCTTGCGGCTCTCCAGGGACAGCTTGGAGGCCACGGAGTTGCCCCGACCAAAAAAATGAAACAACAAACCTCTACATGTGACTTCAACGTTCCCGCCTATGGAGTCCTCAGAGAGTCCGAGATGGTCTCATGAGGCCTGAAAATCTGTCTTAAAAGGCCCCCGAGCTCCCATGAGGGGCCAAAGAGGCCCCCAGGAGAACCCTCAGAGAGGCTGGAAGGACGAGCTCAAAGGGACCCCAAGAACTTTTCCACCAAAGATTTCCCTACTGACCGCGAGCGCACCCAAAAACGGCACCAAGAAGCCCCTCAGAGGCCCCAACACGCTCCCAAGGAGTCCCCAAGCAAGAGACCCCTGCAGACCCCCAGTACGCCTCAGGACCACGACCCGGGCACGGTGGCGGGATAGGCACAAGGCCACAAGATCCGCCGCCCTCTGTTGCTCGCAAGAGAGGGTGTTGGCGTGCCACATATTGGACCGCTTTGGCCTTTCTAAAAAAGGTTGCAGCGGCCTCCGGCTCAACCCGCTGGCCGCCCGAAGGCACCTCAAAAACCTTCCTCCGCCTCCAAAACACCAAAAAATGGCCCAAGACAATCTCCAAAACGGCCTCCGAGGCGGTCACGATAGCGCAAAGACGGCCCAAGAGGCCTCCGAAAAGGTCCAAGAGGCCTCCAAGAGAACCCTGAGAGGGCCCGCAGAGTCCAAAATCCCACCGATAGCCCGCAGAGTCCAAAATCCCACCAGCCATTTAAGGCGTCGGTGGTTTAGGGTAATTCTTCTTCCGTCTTCCCTCTCCCCCTTCCGGGAGGGGTTATTCCGATTCCCTTTCAATAAACATCCCGTCCCCCAGGCGACCGGCAGCCAAACCCGACCAATGCGGCGCCTCACCCCCCCGTCATCCCTTTCAAAACACAATACAAAATGCACTTTGCCTCCAAATCTGGAGCATGCGCGGGCGCCCCGTGACCACTTCGCATTGGTTTTTGATAGGGGCGACGGGGGTGCCGGCATATCGCTTGCTGCGCGCAGGCCAACCATCCCTGTCCAAAAACAACACAAAATACACTTCGGCTCCAAATCTGTAGCGTGCGCAGGGCGCTCTTTTCTCTGAACACTCATGTGTTCCACGACTCCTCAAGATGTCACAATTTGTCCATCGGTGCCAGTGCCTTGCGCTCCCTGGAGAAGCCGCCCTTCTCACAGAATGCTCGGCACTTCGCTTCAGGGGGATTCGAAATCCTGAACTCCTGGGGCCCTGGCCCCAAGCACCTGGGGTCCCTACTGGTTCCCCGTACATGGCGCACCTGGCGCAACTGGAGCACGTGGCACAATTGGCGCACGTGGAGCACGTGCCGCACACGGAGCGCCTGGCACGCTTGGGCCTCCAGGGTGCCTGATGCACCTGGAACCCGTGGCGCGCATGGCATGTGTGGCGCTCCTAGGCGATATGCTGCCACTCGGGTGTTACTTCTGTGTTGGGGGGGCGGGTGGGAGTGAGCTAGACGGCTTGCTATCGAAGAGGGCAGCTTGACCCCTCCCCCTACCCCCTCCCCCTGGGTTTGGAGAGAGGTGTCGCGAGGCGTTGGAGCGTCCAAGATGGCCTCCGCGAGGAACCCAAAATCACTGATTCTACTACTGTGGGGGGCGGTGCTACTCAGAACCTCCCCCTTCTTCGACTGATCTCCTCCAATTTGGCCCCAAGATGGTCCCTGAGGCTCCCAAGGGTCCCCAGGAGGGCCCCAAGAGGTCCCCCAGAGGCATCATCATCTTCCTCCTCCTCCTCATCATCATCATCCTCATCCTAATCCTCATCTTCATCCTCATCCTCATCCTCATCCTCGTCCTCCACCTCCTCATCCTCCTCCACCTCATCCACCCCCACCATACGTTTTACTTCTGCATAACTCCTCCCTGTCGCACCAAGGGCGGGCAAGGCGTGTCGCCTGAGATTTCCTCGCCATGTACGTATGATTCCTGAGGCTTAAACTTTGCAGCTGTTAGACGGATGGAAGGGGACGGTTTGCAAAATCACGTTTTCGCTTGAGCGCTGCAAGCTTGCAACAGTTACGAGGATGGGCAGGAGTTAAAAGTGGACTTTCACCTGTAAGTACTGCGGATGAACAACTTGAGCGATCCACGAACTGGTCAGGAATGTGAGTCAAACATTATTATGACACGCGAGGGACACTTCCACTCTTTTGAAATGCCACCACTACCTCCTGACGTTCCTCCTCCTCATCCTCCTCCACCTCCTCCTCATCATCATCATCAGCAGCATAAGCATCAGCCTCATCATCCTCATCATCATCAGCAGTAGCATCATCATCAGAATCAGCAGCAGCATCATCAGCATCGTCATCATCATCAGCATAATCATCATCATCATCATGAGCATCATCACCCGCATCATCCTCATCACCAGCAGCAGCATTATATGATTATCATCATTATTAGTATCATCATCATAACCATCATCAACAGCATCATATCATCATCAGCAGAAATATCAGCTTTTTTCACCATCATCAGTATCGTCAGAATCAACATCATCAGCATCACCCGCAGCATCATCATCATCGTCGTCAACATCAGCATCATCGTTATCAGCATCCGTTGCGGCAGCACCATCATTAGCATCATCAGCATCAGCAGCATCATCATCGACATGACCAGTATCAGCATTATCATCATCATTATCATTAATAGCCCCCTCGTCATCAGCATCGTCGGCATCATCACCATCAGCATCATCAGCATCAGAATCATCAGCATAATCCGCATCAGCATCATCAGCAGCATCATCGTCATCATCATCATCATCATCATCATCAGCGTCACCAACATCAGCATCATCGCCATCGTCATCCGGTGCGGCAGCAGCATCATAAGCATCATCATCTTCATCAGCATCCCCATCACCAGCAGCAGCATCATATCAGTATCATCATCATCAGCATCACCACCAGCAGCAGCATCATAGCATCATCATCGTCATCACCATCATGATCGTCATCATCATCAGCAGCCTCATCATCACCACCACCACCATCACCATAATGATCATCATAAACATCACTGTCAGCATCAACATCACAGCATCATAGTCGTCATCGTCACCAGTATCAGCAGCAGCAACAGCATCGTCATCATCATCAGCATCATCATCAACAGCACCATCATCATCATTATCAGCATCATCATCATCGTCATCATCCTTATCACCGTCAACAGCATCAGCATCATAAGCA
>CAUYUJ010001098.1:65000-105234 GCA_963575745.1 Prorocentrum cordatum
GGCGCAGTGCTCAAGTAGTTCCCGGATAGCCCTCCGAGAGCTGTTAGGGCTTTGGATCAGAAGCCGGAGGGTGGTGGTGACAGCCAGCAGCCAACTCTCGCCGCTCCAGAATTCTCGCAGCCGCTTGTACCTCGCAGAGCTCTTCGGCATTGATGAGCTAGAGGAATTCCGGCTCGGGGTGCAGCGAGTGACTCGTAGTGCTTCCCTAAGAGCGTCAGCGGCGAAGATGATCGTGAAATCTTCAATTTTGCATTTTTCATGTCGCCATGAAGTTGGTTCCCAAGTGCTTTGATATTAAAGTGCGCCTACGGAGCTCATAGTAAGACGCAGAGGCCCTCACAGTCTTTCACAGGTGCGACAAATCTGGCTGCACAAAATGAATGGTCAAATATCTGAGCCCAAGTTACCACATTGTCCTTTCTGGTCGGGTCGACCAACTAGCTCCACCCCGCGCTGGAATTCCTCTAGCTCATCGATAACGAAGAGCTCTACGAGGTATGACATGTAGGTCTGCCCTAAGAGAGTTAGCAGCGAAGCTAGAAGAGTACCTCGTAGAGCCTTTCGGCAGCGATGAGCTAGAGGAATTCCGGCGCAGGGTGCAGCTAGTACCTCGTAAAGCTCTTCGGCAGTGATGAGCTAGAGGAATTCCAGCTCCGGGGGCAGCTAGTGACTCGTGGAGCTTCCCTAAGAGCGTTAGCGGCGAAGCTAGAACAATAACTGGCGCCAGAGGTGAACTGTCAACCTGGTCACCGCCGGGAATCTCGCGGAGCTCCTTGCATGCGTAAAAGTGCTCAGAATCGAAGCAGAGGACTTCTCGGAAGATGTTCTTAAAATCTTCAAATTTGATTTGTTCCCCACATGCTTCGCGGGGTTCTGGTTTTCTTCCCTGCCGCGCCGCACCCGCGACACACACCTCACTCTTCGTACAGCACAGCTCAGCACAGCTCAGCACAGCATATCACAGCACAGAACAGCACAGCACAGCACAGCTCAGCTCAGCACAGCACACAGCTCAGCTCAGCTCAGCACACAGCACAGCTCAGCACAGCTCAGCACAGCCCAGCACGGCTCAGCTCAGCACAGCACAGCACAGCTCGTGGCACTGGCGCAAAGCCTAGCAAGCGTGGCACTTTCTCGACACCACAGGGGGTGCGCAGGGGGTGGTCTCTCAGCTCGGTCGCTATCCACGACACTGTCGCAAAGCCTAGTAGGCGTGGCACTTTCTCGACACCACAGGGGGTGCGCAGGGGGTGGTCTCTCAGCTCGGCCGCTATCCACGACACTGGCGCAAAGCCTAGCAGGCGTGGCACTTTCTCGACACCAAAGGGGGTGGGCAGGGGGTGGTCTCTCAGCTCGGCCGCTATCCACGACACTGGCGCAAAGCTGGCACTTTCTCGCACACCACAGGGGTGCGCAGGGGGTGGTCTCTCAGCTCGGCCGCTATCCACGACACTGGCGCAAAGCCTAGCAGCGTGGCACTTTCTCGACACCACAGGGGGTGCGCAGGGGGTGGTCTCTCAGCTCGGCCGCTATCCACGACACTGGCGCAAAGCCTAGCAGGCGTGGCACTCTCTCGACACCAAAGGGGGTGGGCAGGGGGTGGTCTCTCAGCTCGGCCGCTATCCACGACACTGGCGCAAAGCCTAGCAGGCGTGGCACTTTCTCGACACCACAGGGGGTGCGCAGGGGGTGGTCTCTCAGCTCGGCCGCTATCCACGACACTGGCGCAAAGCCTAGCAGGCGTGGCACTTTCTCGACACCACAGGGGGTGCGCAGGGGGTGGTCTCTCAGCTCGGTCGCTACCCACGACACTGGCGCAAAGCCTAGCAGGCGTGGCACTTTCTCGACACCACAGGGGGTGCGCAGGGGGTGGTCTCTCAGTTCGGCCGCTATCCACGACACTGGCGCAAAGCCTAGCAGGCGTGGCATTTTCTCGACACCAAAAGGGGGTGGGCAGGGGGTGGTCTCTCAGCTCGGCCGCTATCCACGACACTGCCGCAAAGCCTAGCAGGCGTAGCCAGAGAGCTCGAGCTGCAGATGAGCTACAGAGCTGTTCGGCACAGCAATCGGAAGGAAATCATCAGCAGCGCTAGTCTCAAGTATCCAGATGCCCGAACTCGTCGCGCTTCCAGAGTTGGAACCAGACAACGATTCGCACTCTGCTTATTTTTTCAGAGATGACGAAGACTTTCTTGATCTCCGCCCTCCTTCTCCTTCTCCTGCTTTTCCTCCTCCTCCTCCTCCTCCTCCTCCTCCTCCTCCTCCTCCTCCTCCTTCTCTTCCTTACCCTCCTCCATCTCCTTTCTCCTCACTCCTTCTTCTCCTCCAGTCCCCCTCCATGAAACCGCACCCTCGCGCGCGCGGAATGCGAGATTGCCGCGCCCGCATTGCGCGAGGAAGCTCTACGAGTTCCGGGCGGTACGCTCGCCGGTCCAGAATCGCCGGGTGAGCCTGTGCCTCGTAGAGCTCTTCGGCATCGATCAGCTAGAGGAATTCCGGCGCGGGGTGGAGCTAGTTCGCCCACCCCGGGCGGGCAATGTGTCAACCAGGGCCCGTTTGGGCGAACATTGAAGGAGATTTGACAATGTGTTTTGGAAACTGGTGTTATTCGCACCTGTAGTCGGGCATGCCGCGTCTGCCAGTCCAATTCTCAGGCCCGTAGCTGCAGTTTAACTATCAGAAAACTTGGCGGAACCGACGTCGTATAAAACCATAAAAATCTTTTTTTTTTATATATATATAAAAAAAAAAAAAAAAAAAAAAAAAAAAAAAAAAAAAAAAAAAAAAAAAAAATGTTCAAACTGATATTCGAAACCGCTCTCTTCTTGATATGCGGGCGCTGATTTGCGGGTTGAGAGCTCTATGAGGGTGAAGGCGGTAACCCCGTTGACGGCTACCGCCGGCTCCGAGTGTTTGAGTTCCCAGCGGGTCCTGGAGCGTGGCCCCCTAGTGTTTCCCAATGCGCGTGGCTCCAGGGTGCGCGAAGCGCTTCCGCAGAGCTTTGCCAGCGACGTGTCCACGCTCCCCGAAGCGTCGTTTCCAAGCTGCCCGACGCGTCGTTTCGCAGATTTCCCAGCGCCCCACAGCTCGCTTGAGCGCGTGCGATGAACCCCATTGCGTAGCGCAAACTCGGCTTGTCGCTCAGGGTCGCGGCCCTGGCGCTTTGTGAGTGCCTCTCGCTATCCGGGTTTTGGATGCTTACAAGTTTCCGGATGCCCCCTTGGTTGGTCTACATTTCAGCGTTCCAGTGGCCGCCCTTTGCTGCCAGCGTCCGCCGCCGCCCGCCGCCGACAACTGCCGCCGCCTCCGCTATCCCGGTTTTGGGCGCCAATAAGTCGCAGGTCTCCCAGCGCCCCACTGCTCTCTTGAATTCCCGGATAGCCTCTTGGTTGGGCCACGTTTCAGCGTTCCAATGGCCGCCTTTCGCTGCTGCCAGCGTCCGCCGCCGCCCGCAGCCGATAACTGCCGCCCAGCTGCCTCCGCTATCCGGGTTTTGGACGCGAACAAGTTGGCCAACCCGGCCTGGGCGGACAATCTGACGACCTGGGGTGGGTTTTCGGAAAATTGTGAGAGATTCGAAAATTCATTTGGGAAACCCATTTTTTATTCTCTGCAGTCATGACGCGTTTGATGATTCAATTCTTAGCGCTGTAGCTACAGCATTTCGATCAAGAGAGTAGAAGCAAACGACGTCGTATAAACCACGGAAACCACAGCAACCAGGAAACCGAACTCGGTCTGCTACCAGAGCTGGGTCCGAAAAAAACCATTCGTACTCTGCTAATGTTTAAGAGATAATGATGAGTCTGTTGAAGTAACTCGAGCTGCAGATGGGCTACAGAGATGTTTGGCACAACGATCGCAAATGAATCGCCAGCCGCGCTACGTCTCGATATCTAGATGTCCGAACTCGGTATGTTACCAGAGCTGCGTCTGAAAAACTATTCGTGCCCTGCATTTGTTAAAAGAGATGTTGATGAGTTTCGTGAGATAGTTCGAGCTGCAGATGAGCTAAAGAGCTGTTTGGCAGAGCATCCGGAGGATGTCACCAGAAGCGCTAATCTCAAGAATCTAGATGCCCGAACTCGGTCTGCTTTCAGACTTGGAACCAACACATCTATTTGTATTCTATTCATTTTTTCAGAGGTGACCATGGCTTTCTTGATTTAGCTCGAGCTGCAGATGATATTAGAGCTGTTCGGCTAAGCAATCAGACGAAGATCATCAGAAGCGCTAGTTGCAAGTATCTACATGTTTGAAATCGGTCTGCTACCAGAGGTACAAACCAAAACTATTCGCACTACTGCTCCTCACTCTCTTCCTTCTCCTTCTCCTCCTCCTTATCTTTCTCCTTCGACTGCTCCTTCTTGTCTTTCTCCTCTGCTCCTCCCTTTCCTCCTTCTCCTCATCTTTCTCCTCTTGCGCATCATCTTCGCCTCTCTTCTCCCCCTTCCACCCTCCCCCCTCCTGCTCGTCATCCTCCTCTTCCTCCTCCCCCTCCTTCTTCTCTGCCTGCTCCTTCTCCTCCTCCTCCCCTTCTTCCTCGGCCTCCTCCATTTCCTTCTCCTCCTCGATCCTTCTTCTCCTCCACGTCCTCCCCCATAACTGGGCGCCGGCGGAAAACCGTCAACCTTTCTTACCGCCGGGGGACTCGTAGAGCTTCCTGACCATATATCATGTCCAAAGAAAGCAGAGAACGAATAGTTTTTCAGCCCGAGCGCTGATAGCAAATTGATCTCAGGCGTCTAATGAGATCCCACTGCTATGCTGAACAGTTCTATAGCTCATTTGCAGCGTTTAGAAAATACCACTGGGGAGAAAAGAGCAGAGTACGAATCCGTGTTTGGCGTCTGCCCTCAGAACAGACCCAAAACCAAGCGTCTAGATGCTTCGCGCCTCACGATGTCCTTCTGATTTTTCGGCCGAAGAGCTCTCGAGCTGCTCTGCAGCTCGAGTTCAGTGAAGAAATTCACCATCATATGGGAAAAAATGTCGGTCGAATACGAATAGTTCTGTGAACCTAGCTCGGGTAGCAGACCGAGTTCAGATCTCTCGATGCAACGGACGGACGCTCCCGATGCTTATGCATCAGTTTCTGAGCGTACCAGCTCTGTAGCTCTGCTACAGCCTGAATTCAATACAGAAAATGGACAATATCTGTCGAGATGACTCGAAGAATACGAATAGTTTTGCGGACCTAGCCCAGAGAAGCAGAACCAGTTCGGACCTCTGGATGCAACAGACGAACAAGCCTGATGATTCCGAATCAGTTTCTGTGCGTATGAGCTGCAGCTCTCCTACAGCCCGAGTTACATGCGAAAACGGACAGCACCTCTCGAGAACGATGCAGATAGTTTCGCGGACCTAGCTCGAGTAGCAGACCGAGTTCAAACCTCTGGATGCAACAGACGAACGCGCTTGATTATTATGCATCAGTTTCTGTGCGTATCAGCTCTGTAGCTCCCCCAGAGCTCGAGTTGAATACAGAAAACCGACAGTCCCTGTCGAGATGATCCAAGCGATGCGAATAGTTTTGCAGACCTAGCTCGGGTAGCACAAGATGTCAGACCTCTGCATGCGACTGGCGGACGCGCCTGATGTCTCCGAATTGGTGTCTGCAATTACCAGTCCTGTAGCCACCCTACAGCCCAAGTTAAGTACAGAAAACCGACAGCATCTCTCAAGATGACTCGAACAATACGAATAGTTTCGCAGACCTTTCGGGCAGCAGACCGAGTTGAGACCTCTGGATGCAAGAGGCGAACGCGTCTGATGATTCTGAATAAGTTTCTGTAAGTATCAGCTCTGTAGCTGTCCTACAGCTCGAGTTAAGTACAGAAAACCGACAACGCCTGTCAAGATAACTCGAAACGGCCGATCCCGCCGCAACGCTTTCTGGCAGTAAAAGGTACACGATCGAGCTGAGACTGGGCGCCGGCGGTAAACCGTCAACCTTTCTTATCGCCGGGGGACTCGTAGAGCTTCCTGACCAGATATTATGTTCGAAGAATTAGCAGAGAACGAATGGTTTTTCAGCACGAGCGCTGATAGCAGACTTGCTGTGCGTGTAGAAAATACCGTCAGGGAGAAGGTTACAGAGTACGAATTCTGCGCTCACAACGGACCCAAACCAAGCTTCTAGATGCTTGGCGCCTCATGATGTCCTTCTATTTTTTCGGCCGCTCGAGAACAGTTGAGGAATTCACGATAATTTGGAAAAAAATATCGCTCGAAGACGGTGAACCTACCTCGGATAGCAGACCGCAAACGCTCCTGATGTTTCTGGATTGGTTTCTGTACGCACCAGCTCTGTAGCCCCCCTACATTGCGAAAACCGACAGCGGCTCTCAAGATGACTCAAACGATACGAATAGTTTCGCGCCCAAGCCCGAGTAGCAGACCGAGTTCAGACCTCTGGATGCAACGAACGAACGCGCCTGATTATTCTGCATCAGTTTCTGTGCGTATCAGGTCTGTAGCTTCGCTAGAGCTGGAGTTAAGTACAGAAAACTGACAGTTCCTTGGAGATGACTCGAGCAATACGAATAGTTTTGCAAATCTAGCTCGAGTAGCAAACCGAGTCCAGACCTCTGCATGCGACAGGCGGACGCGCCTGATGCCTCAGAATCGGTCTGTAATTACCAGCCCTGTAGCCCCCCTACAGCCCGAGTTCAGTACAGAAAATCGACAGCAACTCTCAGGATGACTCGAACAATACGAATGGTTTCGCGGACCTAGCTCGAGCAGCAGACCGAGTTCAGACCTCTGGATTCGACAGACAAACGCGCCTGAAAATTATGAATCGGTTTTCGTAAGTATCAGCTCTGTAAATCTCCTATAGCTCGAGTTATGTTCAGAAAACCGTCACCGCGTGTCAAGATGACCCGAAACGGCCGATCCCGCCGCAACGCTTTTTGGCAGTAATATGTACCCGATCGAGCTGAGATTGAGACGGCGAGCGGGAATAAGATCAAATATGGTCAGAAAAATACTAGAGCTCTGACGAATTGTTGAATTTTGAGAACAAAATTTTCAACCGACCAAAAGTCAGCAAAAGGTCCGTCGAGATTCTTCTTGCCAACAAGCTCTCCAGCGCCCCAGAACTGGCACCGGCGGTGAACCGTCAACCTGGTATGTTTGCGTCTTTTGCGAAGGCCAGTTCGAGCTCCCATGGGAGCAGGCCTAAACACAAAGAACCTAAGCAGCGAAGCTGCAAAGATTAAAGCAGAGGTGCATCAACAGCGAAGCTGTACAGATATGCACAAGACTGCAAGTATACGCGAACACAACTAAAAATGTAAAGAGGAATAGAAGCAGTGAGAGACCATACAGTAACCACTGGTTTATACAGCGATTACCGTCTCAATACCACTGAGAATGTACAAGAGATTAAAGGTCAGAATGCAGGTAAGAAAGTGAAACAAAGTGAAAATCAGCGAGTACAATCAAAGCAAGTGGCCTGGGCACCTGCCCCGATAGGAGCTGCCCCAATCCTCTTATGAGACCAGTCAGCGCATCTAACTTTGCCGAACGTCTTCCCAGATCCCCGGCCCATCACGTCTTAGACGAGAAACGACCGACTCAAGAAAATCATTCATGAGCTCTTCATCGTGGAAAGCACCATCCCAGACCTCGCTGCACTGCAAAGCATGCCACACCGTGACCCGATGTTTGCAGCAACTCCTCCACCGTCCACCACATCCCCGCGGAAGTGACTCTATACAGGAAACGGAGTTTACACCGAGCTCCTCATCCCAGCCCGCTGCAACCAGACAGCCCTCAAAGTACGAGATATCCGCATGCGAGTAGCCACGACCCAGAAGACGTTGAAGCGAATTCAATTCTTGGATGTGTGGGGGTCCGTGTATATAAGAGGTTTACTGTCTGGAGCACTGCTACAGAGCGCCTCGGGATCCAAACCACATTGCCATTGTTGCCAGGCGGAGGCAATAGCCTGCCTGTCCGTAACAATCGGCCGTTCAAAGCAATATTTTCTGATCCGCAGGTTTGTTGGCACGAGCTCCACTGCTGTTTCAACATCAACCATTGCGTCAGGTGCTTGATTGTGCTGCAAGTCATCCTCATCCTCGTCCATCACCTCCTTCTCCTGCAAATCCATCTTAGCAACTGCCGTGGAAACCTCATGAACATAATCCTCCTCCGCCACCCCCACCAGCTCCATCTCCGCAACTGCAGAACTCCCAACCACAGAATCTGACCGAATCCTGTGGTCAGCCTCCGTTGAACTCCCAACTGCAACAGCAGAACTCCCAGTCATAGAACTCCCTACTGCATCAGCTGAACTCCAAACCGCGGTACTCCCAACTGCAGAACTCCCAGCTGTTGAACTCCCAACTGCATCAACAACTGCATCAGCGGAACTCCGAACTGTGGAACTTTCTACTGCACTCCGAACTGTGGAACTCCCGACTGCACTGGAACTCCCAACTGCAGAAGCATCACCCTGATCAGCGCGCACTCGATGACACTCCTCCTTCTCCTCCTCACCAACAAAGAGAGCACAAAGATCAGTCTGAGTCCCACACGCAATGTGAACACAGGGATCTGTCTGAGTCCCACAATCGGAACACTGCGAACACAAAGAGTTGCCAGCCAATTCAACAGCATCCATATCAGTCTGTGTTCCACAAGCGTCCTCAACCCATTCCTCTTCCTCAGAATCGTCCGAGCAGAAATTCCGATAATATCTGGGCGCGCAAATGCCCGCGCGAACAAGGCACGACGGATCTGGCCCCCGAGCCGTGGACCACAAACGATACCTGACACGCTTTGCCCGCAGGCGGCGCAACTTCGATTGATAAATTTTAACACCATGCCCATACAGCTGGTCTCGCTCATGCAGGCGAGACTCACCTCCGTACGAAGGGCGAACACGGCAATATAGATCACTAACACACACTTCGACCGTAGACAAACGAGCAGACAAGCAAGCGAGAAACTCGGAAGTAAACAACGCCGTATCTGTCCAATATGAAGCAACAAAATCCGCGCCTGACAAGTCAGATGAAACAAACTCCATATATAAAACGTGGACTCGCTCAACAAGAAGAAGGCAAGTCACAAGCAATAACCAGATGGACAGTTGAGATAACCAAGGAAAATGCTGTTTCAACGATATTCCGACAATCTCAACAATAATGTGCACTCCGACGACAATGGGCGTGGACACGCCTTCGTCAATCAATGAAGTGCATCGTACTCCAACAATCAATGAGAGTGTACGGTACACAAGCAAAACAGACACTGAAGCACCGTGCACGGTAAAGAGAACCAAACACCAGGCACGGCACAATGCCGCTCGAGGAGGCCTCCGACGGGCCAGGTCGCCGCTGAGAGCCCGAGGAGGGACAGCAGCAACCTGGTTTTTTGGGTTTTCGGACCGATGCTCCAGCTGGGTCAACTGGCGGCCAGAATCTGTTGCGCCAAGTGCACAACAGCGCTAGTAAGCGCCTCAGCAGCACTAAGTTCGGCGTCGGTTATCGTAGCACCCTCCAGGCACCACGCGGCTTCGCACACATCCCTCCCAACGAGAGGCATATTAGAGGACACGGAATAGGGGGAGGAGGAGGGGAGAGGAGAACACGAGATACACTTATTACAATCATATCTGTGATTGATGAAACCCACTTGAAGCCAAAAGCCGCACCCCGTTCCTTTGCTGCAAACTCCCCCATCGTATCCACCACGACAGGCGATAGGTTGTAGAAAGTCCTCAAAGCTAAACTTGTACTCATATTGGTTGTAGAAGCAGTGGCCCTCGCGGGCCAAATGTGTAAGTTCATCAGCCCGTGTGTTATCTTCCCTGAATTCATGCCTATATAAGTCTTTCCCCAATCCAGAACTTCGAATACCCAGATCCCCCGCAGCTCGATCTAGAACGTTAATACATCGGTCCACCCGTCTCTGGTATTGTTTGTTGTCGCACCGCCATCGTCCCGTCAGCCAGTTATTCACAAGTAAACTATCCCCTTTGATTTCTACCCCGAATCCTGGACTTACAATGTCCCATACCGTCTGCCTCTCGCAGATGATCGCCAATCTCTTAGCAAGTTTTTGTGTATCTTTCTCACTCGGTATACGCTCAGCATCCCCCCCCCATCTCGGGAGGTGTATAGTGCGCCGCTGTGCCCTTCCAGTTCTGAACAAAGTACAGGAATACCTTTGATTTATCGTACGTACACAAAAGATTCTGCCACATCTCCAGGAAAGAACTATAACTCGTCTCGACACTCGACCACCAACAACTGCCATATGTAAGAATGTATGGATACTGCCAGCTACGTTGGCCCACCCTCTCTGGACCAGCTCTCAACCTCTCGATCGTGGATGCCTGAGTACGGTTCCCGTGTAGACGGCAACATTCTGCCATAGTGTCCCTGCGCGTTGTCCACTCAACATTGTACATGAGCAATCCCCTTCTGCTGTCCACGAAAGCTCTGTTATCAGGACTGCAGTGATCAATATCATGACCTGGCAGGGAGAGTGTGGGCAGTAGAGCCGCCGACCCACTCCCTGAATCATTATTCTCAGAAGCCACACCATTAGTCCCAGTCTTTTCAAGTTCACTCAAAGAGTCACCGCCAAACCCTTGTCGTAGTCCCTGCAGTCGTCGTCTTTTCAAGTTCTGCCCGTTGAAGCTGGCGTCCTGGGTCGCAACATGTCTGGCGAGCTCCTGTGAGACATTCTCCAGCCTATCACTCAATGCAATACTCTCAGCAACAGCTTGTGAGATGGCTCCCGTGAAAGATTGCGAGGGTGCATCAGCAAAGCGTACTCTCTTCTGGGAAGGCTCTGGATCAGCACCAAACGTGGCGACGTGTGCCTGGGGTGTTCCCTCGCATTCGGGGCTTCCCCAGGACTTGCGTCCTGACGCCTCTTGCAAAACTTGGCGACGTTGCCTGAGGTGTTCCCACGCACTCGGGGCTTCCTCAGGACTTGCGCTCTGACGCCGTTGAACATGTCGTCGGTGACAATCTGACAAGATATACTCCTTGATACTTCTCATCATCGTCCAGCTCTTCCAAGCAATCATCTGCACAGCTGATGGGAAATTGGCCTCAGCGAAATGCTGTCGCACCTTGTGGAGCATCTCAGGGCGCCAGACACCCCATGTTAGCGAAGACGGCTTGCGGCGGCACCACATACGCAGTAGGCTCGTCGGGCAGGGAACCTCGTAGAGCTCCTTCCACGCGTGAGAGTGCTCAGAGTCGAAGCAGAAAGCTTCTGGAGGCATTTCTCAAAAAAAAATGAACATCCATTTTTTTCATGTCAACATAAAGTTGGTTTCGCCAAGTGTTTTGATAGTAAAAGTGCGCCTATATAGCTCATATTAAGACGGAGAGGCCCTCACAGTTGTCCACAGGTGCGAAAAATCTGGTTGCTCAAAATGAATTGTCAAATATCTTTCAAATTTCAGCAAAACGGACCCAAAGTTATCACATCTTCTTTTCTGGCCGGATCGACCAACTAGCTCCACCCCGCGCCGGAATTCCTCTAGCTCATCGATAACGAACAGCTCTACGAGGTATTACTCTTGAGCTTCCAGCAACTGGGCGCCGGCGGTAAACCGTCAACCTTTCTTACCGCCGGGGGACTCGTAGAGCTTCCTGACAACATATAATGTCGAAATAACTTGCAGAGAACGAATAGTTGTTCAGCCCGAGCGATTTCAAACCTCTCTATGCAACATCCCAGCGCCCCCGATGCTTCCGGATTGTCTCCTGCACGAGCTCTGTGGCTCTCCTACAGCCCGAGTTACGTGCGTAAATCGACAGCACCTCTCAAGATGACTCGAACAATACGAATAGTTTGGCAAACCTACTTCGAATATGAGACCAAGTTCAGACCTCTCAATGCGACAGGCGGACACGTCTGATGTCTCCGAATCGACTCCTGTGATTGACAGCCCTGCAGCCCCCCTACAGTCCGAGTTAAGTGGAGTAGCAGACCGAGTTCCGAGCTCTGGATTCGACAGACGGACGCGCCTAATATCTCCAAATCGAATCGATTTCTGTGACTACCAGCACTGTAGCTCCCCTAAAGCCCGAGTTAAGTACAGAAAACCGACAGCACCTCTCAAGATGACTCAAACCATACGAATAGTTTCACGATTCTAGATCGGGCAGCAGACCGAGTTCAGAGCTCTGGATTCAACAGACGAACGCGACTGATGGTTCTGAATCGGTTTCTGAAAGTATCAGTTCTGCAGCTGTCATATAGCTCGAGTTAAGTACGGAAAACCCAGAGCGCCTATTGAGGTGACTCGAACAATACGAATAGGTTTGCGGACCTAGCTCGGCTAGCAGACCGAGTTCAGACCTCTGGATGCAACAGACGAACGCGCCTGATCACTCTGAATCGATAAGGTGTGCTTACCAGCTCTGTAGCTGTCCTGTATCTCGATTTAAGTCCAATATACCGAGCGCGTATCAAGATGACTCGAAACAGCCGATCCCGCCGGTGCGCTTTTTGGCAGTAAAAGGTACCCGATCGAGCTGAGATCAAGATGGCAAGCGTGAATAAGATCGAACAGCACGGGAAAAAATACTAGAGCTCAAACCAATTGAGGAATTTCGAGAACAAAATTTTCAACCGACCAAAAGTCACCAAAAGGTCCGTCGAGATTTGTCTTGCCAACTAGCTCTCCGGCGCCCCGGAATTACTCTTAAGCTTCCAGCAATAACTTGCTCAGGGGAAGCTCTACGAGTTACTTGCTTAGGGAAGCTCTACGAGTTAAGCCGCGCCCTCGCGCGCGCGGGGTGCGAGATTGCCGCGCCCGCATTCCACTCGTGTATATTGATGAAGCTCTACGAGTTCCTGGCGGTAACCAAGGTTGACGGTCTACCGCCAGCTCCCAGTTTGAACGTTCGTTACAGCTCTAATGTTTTTCCCTCCCGCTTGCCATCTTGGTCTCAGGTCGATCGGGTACATATTATTGTTGAATAGAACTATGGCGGGATCGGCTGCTGAGTGCCCGTTTTCTGAGCTTAACTCGAGCTGCAGAAGAACTGCAGAGCTGACGGGCACACCTAATCTGTTGAGAACTATGAGGTGCGCCAGTCTCAGGCATCTAGACATCCGAACTCGGTTTGCTACCAGGGCTGCGTCCGAACAACTATTCATACTCCGTTACTTTTGTCTAGAGATGATCACTATTTTCTCGATGCAACTGGAGCTGCAGATGGGTTACAGAGTTGTTTTGCACATTGATCAGAAGGGACGCACCAGAAGCGCCAGTCAAGTATCAGATGTCCGAACTCGGTATGATACCAGAGCTGGATCCGAACACCGCCCCGTACTCCTCTAATATTTTACGAGACTATTATGACTTTCTTGAGATAACTCGAGCTTCACATTAGTTACAAAGCTGTTTGGCACAGCAATCGGAAGGAAATCTTCAGAAGCGCAAGTCTCGAGCATTTCGATGCCGGAGCTCGGTCTGCTACCAGAGCTCGGTCTGAAACATCTGGGCGCCCGCGGTAAACCGTCAACCTTCCTTCCGCCGGGAGACTCGTGGAGCTTCCTGACAATATATAATGTCGAAAACAAATTGCAGAGAACGAATAGCTTTTCAGCCCAAGCGATCTTAGACCTCTCGATGCAACAGCAGAAACCCCCCATGCTTCTGAAGTGTCTTCTGCACGAGCTCTGTAGCTCTTCTACAGCCCGAGTTACGCGCGTAAATCGACAGCATCTCTCAAGATGACCCGAACAATACGAGTGGTTAAGTGCAGAAAACCGACAGCATCTCTCAGGATAACTCGAAGAATACGAATAGTTTTGCTAACCTAGTTCCGGCAACAGACCGAGTTTTGAGCTATGGATTCGACAGGCGATCGCGCCTGATGTCTCCGAATCGATTTCTCTGCCTACCAGCACTGTAGACTGCCTAACAGCCCGAGTTAAGTATAGAGAACCGACAGCACCTCTCAAGATCGGGCAGCAGACAAATACGAATAGTTTCGCAATCCTAGATCGGGCAGCAGACCAAGTTCAGAGCTCTCGATTCAACAGACGCACGCGACTGATGATTCTGAATCGGCTTCTGTGAGTATCAGCTCTGTAACTGTCATATAGCTCGAGTTAAGTATAGAAAACCAGAAGTCTCGAATAATACGAATAGGTTTGCGGACCTAGCTCGGCTAGCAAACCGTTCAGACCTCTCGATGCAGCAGGCGAACGCGCCTGATGATTCTGAATCGATGAGGTGTGCTTAGCGGAAATAAGATCAAACATCGCGGAAAAATTACTAGAGCTTCAACGAATTGTTGATTTCGAGAACAAAATTTTCAACTGACCAAAGTCAGCAAAAGTTCCGTCGATATTTTTCGTGCCAACTAGCTCTCCAGCGCCCCGGAATTACTTTTAAGCTTCCAGCAATAACTTGCTAAGGCAAGATCTACGAGTTACTATTCGTATTCTGCGCATCTTTTGAAAGATAAGAGCAAGTATCTGGATACATATCGAACTACAGATGAGCTACAGAGCTGCTAGACACAGCAATCGATAGGACATCATCAGCAGCGCTTGTCTCAAGTATCTAGTAGATGCCTGAAGTCGTTCTGCTTTGAGTCGAAAACCAATACCTATTTGTGCTTTATTCAGTATTTTAGAGATGACGGTACTGAATTCGAACTGCTTATGAGATTAGGGCTGTTCAGCACATCAATTGCACGACGTGTATCAGAAGCGCTCGGAAGTATCTATCTGCTTGAAATCGGTCTACCAGAGCTGGACAAACAAAACTGGGCGCCGGCGGTAAACCGTCAACCTTTCTTACCGCCAGGGGACTCGTAGAGCTTCCTGACAATCTATAATGTCGGAAAAAATTCTATGGAACAAATAGTTTTTCAGCCCAAGCGATCTCAGACCTCTGGATGCAACAGCCAAACGCCCCCGATTCTTCTAGATCGTCTTCTGCACGAGCTCCGTAGCCCTCCTACAGCCCGAGTAAGGTGCATAAATCGACAGCACCTCACAAGATGACTCGAAAAAAACGAATAGTTTGGCAAAGCTAGCTCGAGTATCAGACCAATTTCAGACCTCTGAATGCGACAGGCGGACGCGTCTGATGTCTCCCAATCGATTCATGTGATTACTAGCTGCAGCCCCTCTACAGCACGAGTTAAGTGAAGGAAACCGACATCACCTCTCAGGATGACTCGAACAATACGAATAATTTCGCAGACCTAGTTCGGGCAGCAGACCGAGTTTCGAGCTCTGGATTCGACAGGCCGACGCGCCTGATGTCTAAATCGATTCCTGTAACTACCAACCCTGTAGCCCCCCTACAGCCCGAGTTAAGTACAGAAACCCGACAGCACCTCTCAAGCTGACTCGAACAATACGAATAGCTCCCGATTCTAGATCGGGCAGCAGACCGAATAGAGAGCTCTGCATTCAACAGACGAACGCGACTGATGATTCTGTATCGGTTTCTGTAAGTATCAGCTCTGTAACAGTCATATAGCTTGAGCTAAGTACAGAAAATCGAGAGTATCTGTCAAGATGGCTCGAATAATACGAATATGTTTGCGGACCTATACCGCGTTCAGACCTCTGAATGTAACATACAAATGCGCCCGATCATTCTCAATCGATGAGGTGTGCTTACCAGCTCTCTAGCTGCCCTAGAGCTCGAATTAAATACAAAATACCGACAACGCGTATTAAGATGAATCGAAACGGCCGAGCCCGCCAGTGTGCTTTTTGAAGGTACCCGTCCGAGCTGAGATCAAGATGGCGACCGGGAATAAGATCGAATATCAGGGGAAAAATACTAGAGCTCTAACGAATAGAGGAATTTCGAAAACAAAATTTCCAACCGACCAAAAGTCACCAAAAGGTCCGTCGAGATTTGTCTTGCCACGATTTCACATCTCTCGACGCAACAGCCAAACGCCCCTCATGCTTCTGGATCGTTTTCTGTGCGCACGAGCTCCGTAGCTCTCCTAAAGCGCAATACAAATAGGTTCGTGAATCTAGCTCGAGTATCAGACCGAGTTCGGACATCTGAATGCAACAGGCAGACGCGCCTGATTGATGTGATTACCAGCCTTGCAGCCCCCTCACAGCCCGAGTTAAGTGCAGAAAACCGACAGCACCTCTCAAGATGACTCGAACAATACGAATAGTTTTGCAGATCTAGCTTGGGCAGCAGGCCGAGTTCAGTGCTCTGAATGCGACAAGTGGACGCGACTGATGTCTCTGAATCGATTCCAGTGATTACCAGCCATGCAGCCACCTTAGAGCTCGAGTTAAGTGCAGAAACCGACAGCACCCCTAAGGATGACTCGAACAATACGAATAGTTTCGCGGACCTAGTTCGGGCAGCAGACCGAGTTCCGAGCTCTTGATTCGACAGGCGGACGCGTCTGATCTCTCCGAATCGATTTCTGTGATTACCAGCACTGTAGCCTCCATACAGCCCGAGTTCAGTGCAGAAAACTGTCAGCACCTCTCAAGATGACTCCAACAACACGAATAGTTTCGTGAACCTAGCTGGGGCAGCAGACCGAGATCAGACCTCTAGATGGAACAGACGAACGCGACTGATAATTTGCAATCGATTTATGTGAGAATGACCTCTGTAGCTGCCCTACAGCTCGAGTTAAGTACCGACAACGCGTATCAAGATGACTCGAAACAGCCGGCCCCGCCTCAATGCGTTTTTGCAGTAATATCTACCCGATCGAGCTGAGATCAAGATGGCGAGTGGGAATAAGATCGAATATGGTGGGAAGAAATACTAGAGCTCTAAAGAATGTTAATCTTTTGAGAACAAAATTTTCAACCGACCAAAAGTCAACAAAAGGTCCGTCGCGATTTTTCTTGCCAACTAGCTCTCCAGCGCCCCAGAATTACCCTTAAGCTTCCAGCAACTGGTACTGGCGGTAAACCGTCAAGCTGGCTACCACCGGGAACCCCGCACAGCTCTTCTCTTGCACGGCGATCGTCAGAACACGGAGAGAAGCTTCGAGCGAGAAAGAAAAAACTCAAAGAATCACGTTTTTCTGCTTTTTCTCAACTGGGCGCCGGCGGTAAACCGTCAACCTTGATTACCGCCGGGAGACTCGTAGAGCTTTAGCTCGACTTAAGTTGAGAGGACCGACAGCACCTACCAACATTCCGACTTATAGTGAATATTTTTTTACCTCTGAATGTGACAGGCAGACGCGTCTGATGTCTGCGAATCGACTTCTGTCACTACCTGCCCTGCAGCCCCCCTGCAGACGTTAAGTGCAGAAAACCCACAGCACCTCTCAGCATCACTTGAACAATACAGTAGTTTCGCAGATCTAATTCGAGAGCAGACCGAGTTCCCAGCTGTGAATTCGACAGGCGGACGCGCCTGATGTCTTAAAATCGATTCCTGTGACCACCAGCACTCCTAGCCCCCCTCAGCGCGAGTTGAGTGACTGGGATCCGGCGGTAAACCGTCAATCAGGTAACCGCCGGGAGCCTCGTAGAGCTCTATTCTGCGCGGCGCTGCTCGAAGCACACGAAAGAAGCTTTCTCAAGCGTGAAGAAGAAATATCGGAAAATATGTTTTTTAAATTTTGCATTTTCGCTTCGTGGACCTAGCTGCCAGACCGAGTTCGGACCTCTCGATGCGAGAAAAATCGCGCCAGGTGATACTGGGTCGTTTTATATGCACGCCAGCTCTGTAGCTCTTCTAAATCTTCAGTTAAGGAAAACCGACAACACTCGTAAAATGATCGTATATTACAAATAGTTTTGCGGGCCTAGCTCGAGCAGCAGACCGAGTTCAGACCTCTCGATGGGACAGACGAACGCGCCTGATGATTCTGAATCAGTTTCTGTAAGTATCAGCTCTGTAGCTGTCCTAAATCTCGAGTTCAGTACAGAAAAGCCAACACGTGTCAAGATGACTCGAACCGGCCGACGGTTCCCTCAAGTCTTTTGATAGTAATATTACAGCTACAGACCTCGGAATTTAACTGGCAGACGCGGCATAACCTGCTACAGGTGTGAAAAATAGCTGTTCGTAAAACGAACTTCCAAACTTTGCACAAAGATAGAATAACCGACCCCAAGTCGTCACATTGTCTCTTAAGGTCGGGTCGGCCAACTGGGCGCCGGCGGTAAACCGTCAACCTTTCTTACCGCCGGGGGACTCGTAGAGCTTCCTGACAATATATAATGTGGAAAAGAATTTCAGAGAACGACTAGTTTTTCAGCCCAAGCGATTATAGACCTCTCAAGATGACTCTAACAAAACAAACGAACAGTTTTCCAATCGAGCTCGAGTATGAAACCGAGTTCAGACCTCTGAATGCGACAGGCGGACGCGTCTGATGTCTGCGGATCGATTCCTGTGATTACCAGCTCTGCAGCCCCCCATACAGCCTGAGTTAAGTGCAGAAAACCGAGAGTACCTCTCAGGATGACTCGAATAATACAACAGTTTCGCGGATCTCGTTCGAGCAGCAGACCGAGTTCCGAGCTCTCGGTTCGACGAACGGACGCGCCTGATGTCTCGAAATCGATTCCTGTGACCAGCAGCACTGTAGCCCTCCCCCAGCACGATTTAAGTACAGAAAACCGAGAGCACTTCTCAAGATGACTCGAACAATACCAATAGGTTCGCGAACCTAGCTCGGGGAGCAGGCCGAGTTCAGAGCTCTTGATTCAACAGACGAACGCGCCTGATAATTCTCAATCGATTTCTGTGATTATCAGCTCTGTGGCTGCCCTACAGATCGAGTTAAGTACGAAAAACCGAGAGCGTCTGCTACAATGACTCGAATAATACGAATAGGTTTGCGACCCTAGCTCGGCTAGCAGACCGAGTTCAGACCTCTGGATTCAACAGGCGAACGCGCCTGATCATTCTGAATGCATTAGCTGTGCTGACCAGCTCTGTAGTTGTCCTGAAGCTCGAGTTATCTTGAGAAAACCGACAGCGCGTATCAAGATGACTCGAAACGGCCGTTCCCGCCTGCCTGCTTTTTGGCCTTCAAAGTTACCCGATCGAGCTGAGATCAAGATGGCGAGCGGGAATAAGATCGAATATCATGGGAAAAAATACTAGAGCTCTAACGAATTGTCAAATTTCGAGAACAAAATTTTCAACCGACCAAAAGTCAGCAAAAGGTCCGTCGAGATTTTTCTTGCCAACTAGCTCTCCAGCTCCCCGGAATTACTGGGCGCCGGCGGTAAACCGTCAACCTTTCTTACCGCCGGGGGACTCGTAGAGCTTCCTGACAATATATAATGTGGAAAAGAATTTCAGAGAACGACTAGTTTTTCAGCCCAAGCGATTATAGACCTCTCAAGATGACTCTAACAAAACAAACGAACAGTTTTCCAATCGAGCTCGAGTATGAAACCGAGTTCAGACCTCTGAATGCGACAGGCGGACGCGTCTGATGTCTGCGGATCGATTCCTGTGATTACCAGCTCTGCAGCCCCCCATACAGCCTGAGTTAAGTGCAGAAAACCGAGAGTACCTCTCAGGATGACTCGAATAATACAACAGTTTCGCGGATCTCGTTCGAGCAGCAGACCGAGTTCCGAGCTCTCGGTTCGACGAACGGACGCGCCTGATGTCTCGAAATCGATTCCTGTGACCAGCAGCACTGTAGCCCTCCCCCAGCACGATTTAAGTACAGAAAACCGAGAGCACTTCTCAAGATGACTCGAACAATACCAATAGGTTCGCGAACCTAGCTCGGGGAGCAGGCCGAGTTCAGAGCTCTTGATTCAACAGACGAACGCGCCTGATAATTCTCAATCGATTTCTGTGATTATCAGCTCTGTGGCTGCCCTACAGATCGAGTTAAGTACGAAAAACCGAGAGCGTCTGCTACAATGACTCGAATAATACGAATAGGTTTGCGACCCTAGCTCGGCTAGCAGACCGAGTTCAGACCTCTGGATTCAACAGGCGAACGCGCCTGATCATTCTGAATGCATTAGCTGTGCTGACCAGCTCTGTAGTTGTCCTGAAGCTCGAGTTATCTTGAGAAAACCGACAGCGCGTATCAAGATGACTCGAAACGGCCGTTCCCGCCTGCCTGCTTTTTGGCCTTCAAAGTTACCCGATCGAGCTGAGATCAAGATGGCGAGCGGGAATAAGATCGAATATCATGGGAAAAAATACTAGAGCTCAAACGAATTGTTGAATTTCGAGAACAAAATTTTCAACCGACAAAAAGTGAGCAAAAGGTCCGTCGAGATTTTTCTTGCCAACTAGATCTCCAGCTCCCCGGAACTGGCGCCGGCGGTGAACCGTCAACCAGGTTTTTTGGGTTTTCGGACCGATGTTCCAGCTGGGTCAACTGGCGGCCAGAATCTGCTGCGCCAAATGCACAACAGCGCTAGTAAGCGCCTCAGCAGCACTAAGTTCGGCGTCGGTTATCGTAGCACCTTCCAGGCACCACGCGGCTTCGCACACATCCCTCCAAACGAGAGGCATATTAGAGGACACGGAGTAGGGGGAGGAGGAGGGGAGAGGAGAACACGAGACACTCTTATTACAATCATATCTATGATTGATGAAACCCACTTGAAGCCAAAAGCCGCACCCCGTCCCTTTGCTGCAAACTCCCCCATCGTATCCACCACGACAGGCGATAGGTTGTAGAAAGTCCTCAAAGCTAAACATGTACTCATACTGGTTGTAGAAGCAGTGGCCCTCGCGGGCCAAATGTGTAAGTTCATCAGCCCGTGTGTTGTCTTCCCTGAATTCATGCCTATATAAATCTTTCCCCAATCCAGAACTTCGAATACCCAGATCCCCCGCAGCACGATCTAGAACGTTAATGCATCGGTCCACACGTCTCTGGTATTGTTTATTGTCGCATCGCCATCGTCCCGTCAGCCAGTTATTCACAAGTAAACTATCCCCTTTGATTTCTACCCCGAATCCTGGACTTACAATGTCCCACACCGTCTGCCTCTCGTAGATAATCGCCAACCTCTTAGCAAGTTTTTGTGTATCTTTCTCACTCGGTATACGCTCAGTATCCCCCACCATCTCGGGAGGTGTATAGTACGCCGCTGTGCCCTTCCAGTTCTGAACAAAATACAGGAATACCTTTGGTTTATCGTACATGCACAAAAGATTCTGCCACATCTCCAGGAAAGAACGATAGCTCGTCTCGACACTCGACCACCAGGAGCTGCCATATGTAAGAATGTATGGATACTGCCAGCTACGCTGGCCCACTCTCTCTGGACCAGCCCTCAACCTCTTGATCGTGGATGCCTGAGTACGGTTGCCGTGTAGTCGGCAACATTCTGCCATAATGTCCCTGCGCGTTGTCCACTCAACATTGTACATGAGCAATCCCCTTCTGCTGTCCACGAAAGCTCTGTTATCAGGACTGCAGTGATCAATATCATGAGCTGGGAGGGAGAGTGTGGGCAGTAGAGCCGCCGACCCACTCCCTGAATCAATATTCTCAGAAGCCAAAGAATCACCGCCAAACCCTTGTCGTAGCCCCTGCAGTCGTCGTCTCTTCAAGGTCTGCCTGTTGAAGCTGGCGTCCTGGGTCGCAATGTGCCTGGCGAGCTCCTGTGAAACATCCTCCAGCCTATCACTCAATGCAATACTCTCAGCAACAACTTGTGAGATGACTCCCGCGAAAGATTGCGAGGGTGTATCAGCAAATCGTACTCTCTTCTGGGAAGGCCCAGGATCAGCAGCAAACGTGGCGACGTGTGCCTGGGGTGTTCCCTCGCATTCGGGGCTTCCCCAGGACTTGCGTCCTGACGCCTCCTGCAAAATTTGGCGACGTTGCCTGAGGTGTTCCCTCGCACTCGGGGCTTCCTCAGGACTTGCGCTCTGACGCCATTGAACATGTCGACGGTGACAATCTGACAAGATATACTCCTTGATACTTCTCATCATCGTCCAGCTCTTCCAAGCAATCATCTGTACAGCTGATGGGAAATTGGCCTCAGCGAAATGCTGTCGCACCTTGTGGAGCATCTCAGGGCGCCAGACACCCCATGTTAGCGAAGACGGCTTGCGACGGCACCACATACGCAGCAGACACATGCCCTCAAAAGCATGTATGGTTCGCACCGCCTCAGCATCAAGCGTGAACATCTCTCCCGCATATAGCAGACGCGATTGGACCTGAGCTTGATAACGACGATATTTGTGTTTCAGCGGTACCGATCTGCATCCAAAATATGATATCTGAGCGAAAAAGGATCCTCTGGCGCATTTAAGTCGATGTGCTAGGTCCTCGTGTCCCTCGAGAAAGCTTTTACAGACAACGCAGCCCAGAATAGAAAGCGACTCCACCGGTGTGAAGGCAACTCGTTGATCTCCGACTTGGGCCAAAATCGGCGTAGGGTCCTGGGTCCCGCATACGAGTATCTGCAAGGATGATGACTTCCAACTCATTCCCCAGTCTGCTAAAGCAATGGTGAAAACATCAACGATCTTCTGGATTTCCTTAGCATTCCTCCCCACAAGGTACAGATTATCAGCCCAGAGCGCATGGTTGTACGTGTGGTAGGTAGCGGGGTTGTGGGGGTCGGGGATCTCGTACCCTATGTTCTGAGCGTCCAAAGAGGCAACTACAGAGGCCCACATGGCGATAACCACGATGTTGAAAGCAAGCGGGCTCTCAGTCCCACCCGTCCTCAAGCTCTTATCCCAAGAAACCCCATCCAGTTGGATCCCCTCGAAGACGATGGTGCAATTTGTAACAGCGAGCGGCTCGATAAGTGCATATTGTAAGCGTGCTGGGATCTCTAGTTTATCCATAGCGCGTGCAAGCATACTGAGCGTGACATTGTCGAATGCTCGTGCAATATCTGCCGATGCAATATGTGCGCTCTGATCTTTGCCCCATATAGAAGCGTGCTGTGCAATACCTTTAAGTGCGGCCGCGATCTCCCATGTGTGCCGTCCCCCTGCGAAGCCGTAGATTCCCAACTTACTTTTCCAGAGAGCCAGCCTGTCCTCGATAAGAATAGTGACTGCCGTGAGGTACCACTTGCCTAGAGTGTTGGAAACTATCAAGTTCCTGGTGTCGTCCAGGGACTCCATGTTGGACATCTTCGGCATGAGATTCAAATACACATCACACCATGAGCTGGGAGTGCGCCGACGACCCGAATATATTTCCTGAAACACAGCAGTGATCCTGCGCATCGAGCGCCATGGCAGAGCTTTGAGTAACTCAATGCTAACACCATCGGGTCCACAAGCTTTCCCGCTACGAAGGCGGGCGCGAGCTCGATATATGACGGAAGGCGTGAGTGTGGGGCCAACTGCTTGGCTGTCAAGTGCTGCGCGACGGAGACGTGTAACAAGCTGTGCATTACGCTCACGCTCAGCAGAACATGTCACGGTACGTACAGCATGTGCCTGCACCTCCTCCTCCCAGGCCTCCCTGTCCTCCGTAACAATACCATCCACCTTCAGCTTACGAACTCTCGTCCTCTTCCCCCTCCTCCGCCGGGAACCTCGTAGAGCTCCTTCCACGCGTAAGAGTGCTGAGAGTCGAAAGAGAGAGCTTCTGGAAGTATTTCTCGAATAATGGAAAAATTGATTTTTTTTCGTGTCGACATGAAGATGATTCCTCCAAGTGTTTTGATAGTGAAAGTGCGCCTACGGAGCTCATACTAAGACAGAGAGGCCCTCATAGTCGTTTACAGGTGCTAAAAATCTGCTTTCTCAAAATGAATTGTCCAATATCTTTCAAAAAATTGCAAAACCATCCAAAAGTTACCACGTTGTCCTTTCTGGCCGGGTCGACCAACTGGACGCCGGCGGTAAACCGTCATCCTTGGTTACCGCCGGGAGACTCGTAGAGCTTCCAGCTCGACTGAAGTTGAGAACACCGAGCACCTACCAACATTCCGACTCATCGTGAATATTTTGTGACCTCTCAATGCGACAGGCGGACGCGTCTGATGTCTGCGAGTCGACTCCTGACATTACCAGCCCTGCAGCCCCCCTACAGCCCGAGTTGAGTGCAGAAAACTAACAGCACCTCTCAGGATGACTCGAACAATACAGTAGTTCTGCAGACCTAATTCGGGCAGCAGACCGAGTTACGAGCTCTGGATTCGACAAGCGGACGCGTCTGATGTCTTCAAATCGATTCCTGTGACCACCAGCACTGTAGCTCCCCTCAGCGCGAGTTTAATAGAGGAAACCGAGAGCACTTCCCAAGATGGTTCGACCAATGCGAATAGTTTCGCGATTCTAGATCGGGCAGCAGACCGAGTTCAGAGCTCTCAATTCGACAGACAAACGCAACTGATGATTCTGAATCGGTTTCTGTAAATATCAGCTCTGTAGATGTC
The DNA here is from genome assembly GCA_963575745.1 of Prorocentrum cordatum. Classification (NCBI taxonomy): domain Eukaryota; class Dinophyceae; order Prorocentrales; family Prorocentraceae; genus Prorocentrum; species Prorocentrum cordatum. Next base: position 89,319 of record CAUYUJ010001098.1, read on the forward strand.
CTACATCTCGAGTTAAGTACAAAAAACCGAGAGTTCCTGTCAAGATGACTTGAATAATACGAATAGGTTTGCAGACCTAGCTTGGCTAGCAGACCGAGTTCAGACCTCTGGATTCAACAGACGAACGCGTCTGATGATTCTGAATGCGATAGGTGTTCTTACCAGCTCTTTAGCTGCCCTGAAGCTGGAGTTATGTTCAGAAAACCGTCAGCGTGTATCAAGATTACTCGAAACGGCTGATCGCGCCACAGTGCGTTTTGACCTTGAAAGTTACCCGATCGAGCTGAGATCGAGATGGCGAGCGGGAATAAGATCGAATATCATGGGAATAAAACTAGAGCTCTAACGAATGGTCAAATTCTGAGAACGAAATTTTGAACCGACCAAAAGTCACCAAAAGTTCCGTCGAGATTTTTCTTGCCAACTGGGCGCCGGCGGTAAACCGTCAACCTTTCTTACCGACGGGGGACTCGTAGAGCTTCCTGACAATATATAATGTGGAAAAGGAATTTCACAGAACGACTAGTTTTTCTACCCAAGCGATTATAGACCTCGCAAGATGACTCTAACAAAACAAACGAACAGTTTTCCAATCGAGCTCGAGTATGAAACCGAGTTCAGACCTCTAAATGCGACAGGCGGACGCGTCTGATTTCTGCGAGTCGATTCCTGTGATTACCAGCTCTGCAGCCCCCCATACAGCCTGAGTTAAGTGCAGAAAACCGAGAGTACCTCTCAGGATGACTCGAATAATACAAAAGTTTCGCGGATCTCGTTCGAGCAGCAGACCGAGTTCCGAGTTTTCGGTTCGACGAACGGACGCGCCTGATGTCTCGAAATCGATTCCTGTGACCAGCAGCACTGTAGCCCTCCCCAGCACGATTCAAGTACAGAAAACCGAGAGCACTTCTCAAGATACTCGAACAATACCAATAGGTTCGCGAACCTAGCTCGGGGAGCAGGCCGAGTTCAGAGCTCTTCATTCAACAGACGAACGCGCCTGATAATTCTCAATCGGTTTCTGTGATAATAAGCTCTGTGGCTGCCCTACAGATCGAGTTAAGTACGAAAAACCGACAGCGTCTGCTACAATGACTCCAATAATACGAATAAGTTTGCGACCCTAGCTCGGCCCAGTTTAGACCTCTGGATTCAACAGGCGAACGCGCCTGATAATTCTGAATGCATTAGCTGTGCTGACCAGCTCTGTAGTTGTCCAGGAGCTCGAGTTATCTTGAGAAAACCGTCAGCGCGTATCAAGATGACTCGAAACGGCCGTTCCCGCCTGCCTGCTTTTTGGCCTTCAATGGTACCCGATCGAGCTGAGATCAAGATGGCGAGCGGGAATAAGATCGAATATCATGGGAAAAAATACTAGAGCTCAAACGAATTGTCAAATTTCGAGAACAAAATTTTCAACCGACCAAAAGTCACCAAAAGGTCCGTCGAGATTTTTCTTACCAACTAGCTCTCCAGCTCCCCCGGATTACTCTTAAGCTTCCAGCAATAACTTGCTAAGGGAAGCTCTACGAGTTACTAGCTCTCCAGCGCTCCGGAATTACGCTAAAGCTTCCAGCAATAACTTGCTAAGGGAAGCTCTACGAGTTACTAGCTCCACCCCGCGCCGGAATTCCTCTAGCTCATCGTTGCCGAAGAGCGCTACGGGGCATTACTCTTAAGCTTCCAGCAATAACTTGCTCAGGGAAGCTCCACGAGTTACTCTTGAGCTTCCAGCAATAACTTGCTAAGGGAAGCTCTACGTGTTACCTGCTCCACCTGCGCCGGAATTCCTCTTAGCTCATCTTGCCGAGGAGACCTACGAGGTACGGAAACCGAGAGCACTTCTCAAGAGATGTACGAGGTAAGAAAACCGAGAGCACTTCTCAAGATGACTGACCAAAACGAATAGTTTCACTATTCTAGATCGGGCAGCAGAACGAGTTCAGAGCTCTGGATTCCCAGACAAACGCAACTGGCACCGGCGGTGAACCGTCAACCTGGTCATCGCCGGGAACCTCGTAGAGCTCCTCTCACTAGTAACAGTGCAGAGAATCGACATAGAATGAAAAAAATCGAGATTTTCCGAAAATCTTGAAATTTGATTTTTTCGATATTCATAGTCGCTCAGTTCCCGGAAGTCAACTCATGCAAAAATGCATCGAGAGAGCTGAGCTGCTGTCAGAAAGGAGTTCATATGCCAATGCTCGGCGTAAGAATTTGCTTCTTCAAAATAAATGGTCAAATATCTTTCAAACTTGGTAGCGTCCAAAAACCCGGAGAGCGACTGGCGCCGGCGGTGAACCGTCAACCTGGTTTTTTGGTTTTCGCACCGTTCGTCCAGCAGGGTCAGCTGGCGGTGAGGATCTGTCGTGCCAAATGCACAACAGCGCTTGAGAGCGCCTCAGCAGCACTGAGTTCGGCATCGGTTAACGTAGCACCTTCCTCAAGGCACCACGCGGCTTCGCACACATCCCTCCAAACGAGGGGGGTATTGGAGGGCACAGAGTAAGGAGAGGAGGAAAGAAGAGGGGAATAAGGAGTACTCTTATTACAATCGTAATCGAGATTCAAAAGCCCGATCTGAAGCCAGAACCCACATCCCGTCCCTTTGCTGCACACACCCCCGTCGAAGGCACCACGACAGGCGATAGGTTGAAGATAGCTTTCAAAGTTGAATCTGTATTCATACTCATTGTAGAAGCAATGGCCCTCACGGGCCAGGTGTGTAAGCTCGTCAGCCCGTGTGTTATCCTCCCTATACTCATGTTTGTACAGATCTCTCCCCAGCCCAGAGCATCTAATCCCCAACTCATTAGCGTTTCGTTCCATGACATCAATACATTGATCAATGCGGCGTTGATATTGTTTGTTTCGACACCGCCATCGTCCCGTCAACCATGCGTGTACTAACATGCTATCCCCTTTCATTTCAACTGCAAACCCAGGGCTGATGATGTCCCACACGGTTTGTCTTTCATTGATCGTGGCCAGACGCTTGGCCATCCTCGCGGCCTCTTTCTCACTCTGTGCACGTCCCTCCTGTCCGATCTCCTCTGGCGGCGTACTCTGGATAGCGGTCCCTTTCCAATTCTGAACGAAATACTCAAAGGCCTTTGTTTTATTATATGTGCATAATATATTCTGCCACATGTCGAGAAAAGCTCTGTATGAAGGAACCACAGCCTGCCACCACATAGTTCCGTATGATAATATATATATATATATGGATACTGCCAGCTCCTCTGACCCACGCTCTCAGGTCCACTGCGTATTCTCTTGCCAGATGACGCCTGCGTGCGATTTGCATGCAGACGAAGACATTCACTCAGAGTATCCCTGCGCGTAGTCCATTCAACATTATACATCAGAAGGCCTCTGCGAGAATCAACATATGCACGATTCTCCTGAGATTGGGCCATACTGCATGCAGGAGGCGGGGAGACGGAAGGCTCAGAAACAAGCACAGAGGTCGCCGTCTGACTCCCCGATATTGTACCTCCAAATCCTAGCCTCAATCCTGAGAGCCTGCGTCTTTTGAGATTCTGTCTATTGATGTCCGTTCTCTGAATATTGATATGTTGTGCCAAGTTTTGAGAGATAACCTCCAGTCTATGTGTCAAAGAATCGGCATCCTGTGCAATATGTGTCATATTCTGCTCCAATGGTTGTGATGATGGTCCCTCAAATCGGACTCTTTTCTGTGAAGGCTCGGCCCCGTCGTCAGGTCCTCGGTGTCGCCACGTCTGCGGTAGGTGAACACCGCGCACGTGGGTCAGAAAGGATATAATTGCGAACACTCAGCATCATCGTCCAGCTCTTCCATGCAATCATCTGCACGGCCGGAGGGAAGCTCCCGCTGGCGAAGTGCGAGCGTACCTTGTGGAGCATCTGGGGTCTCCAAACACCCCATGCGACGTCGGATGGCTTGCGTCGGCACCACATACGAAGCAAGCACATGCCTTCAAAAGCGTGAATAGCCCGGACGGCCTCGGCATCTAGCGTGAGGACTTCTCCCGCAAACAGGAGCCTCGCTTGAACCTGATACTGATATCGTCGATATTTGTGCTTCAACGGTACAGCCCTGCATCCAAAATATGAAATCTGAGCAAAGAAAGCGCCACGTGCACATTTGAGACGATGTTGGAGATCTTCGTGGCCCTCATGAAAGCTGCTGGAGACTACACTGCCTAAGATATTGAGTGGCTCAACCTGTTTGAACGATACCTGCTGGTCCCCAACCTGAGCCCAAATTGGTGTCCTGTCAGGAGTGCCACAACGGAGGACCTGCAAAGACGACGCCTTCCAACTCATCCCCCAATCATTTAGGGCCACAGTGAATACATTGACGATGTCCTGGATCTCCGTCGGGCCCCTCCCCACAAGAAAAAGATTATCAGCCCATAGTGCATGATTGTATATGTGATAGGTGCTGGGGTCATGAGGGTTGGGGATCTCATATCCTATCTTGCGGGCGTCAAGGGAGGCAACAACGCTGGCCCACATGGCCACCGTCACGATGTTGAAGGCCAGCGGACTCTCTGTTCCCCCTGTTCTCAGGCTTTTATCCCAAGACACACCACGAAGCTCGATACCCTCGAAGAGGATCGTGCAATTCGTTTCGACGAGCGGCTCGAGCAAAGCGTACTGCAGGCGTGCTGGTATCTCAAGCTTATCCATCGCCCGTGCAAGCGTGCTCAAAGTCACATTGTCGAATGCCCGTGCAATATCCGCCGATGCAATCCAGGCGCTCTGGTCCTTGCCCCAGATGGATGCGTGCTGGGCGATACCCTTGAGAGCAGCAGCGATCTCCCAAGTGTGTTTACCTCCTGCAAAGCCGCACAACCCGAGCTTGCCTTTCCAAAGAGCAATCCTCTCCTCAATCAACAGCGTCACTGATGTGAGGTACCATTTCCCCAGGGTGTTAGACACAATAAGATTACGAGTATCCTCAAGAGAGTTCATCTCCGACATCTTTGGCATCAAATTCAAGTACACATCACACCACGAACTGGGGGTACGCCTTGCCCCTGAGAAAATATCCTGAAATACTGCAATGATTCTGCGAACACAGCGCCAGGGCAATGCTTTCAACAGCTCAATACTGACCCCATCCGGCCCGCAGGCCTTGCCACTGCGAAGGTGTGCGCGCGCACGATAAACAATAGATGGCGTGAGTGTGAGAGCCTCTGCGTGGCGATGGAGAGCAGCGCGAGCACGAAGATTGCGTACAAGTAATATGTTACGTTCACGCTCCGTGTTACATGTCATAGTGCGTGCCGCATGTGCCTTGACCTCCTCCTCCCACGCCTCCCTGTCCTCCGTCACGATACCCTCCACCTTCAGCTTGCGCACCCTCGTCCTGCTCCCTCTCCTCGTAGGTTCCACCGAGAACTCAGCTTTCTGTCGATTGTATTCGGCCTGTAGGGGACGAAGCTGTCGTCTAACCTCACGACGTGCCTGAGGATCCCCTCTGAGCTCGCGAACTTGTTTCTCAAGAAGGGCCTGCTGTGGGGTCCTCGTCGGGGGCGGCCTGCGATACCGCGGGGCACATAGGAGGGGGAGAGCATGATCCCTGATGGTTTGGGCGAGCTCCTCGGGGCGCTTGTGGGGAAACTGCACGTCAGTCATCACTCTGCACATGTCCTCCTCCCGATGTGTCTCGAACTGCTTGTGTGCACTGTGATGTCTAGGTGCTGGTCGGTACCGAGAGGGGGGCCTGGATTCCACATCTATTTCCACGGAGAGCAAAGCGTGATCACTGAAGCGGGCATCTGGTGCTTCGTACAGCATGTCCACTTTCAGATCTACAATGGAATCGTGCCAGCAAGTTGGCACCATGACATAGTCTAGTACTCGCTGAACTCTTGGCCCAACTCGTCTGCCGAGAGGTTCAAATGTGGGCATTCTCTGAGTTCCGAGCGTGTTGACTGCACAAAGCCGCATCGTCTGCATGAACCCCTCCATCTCCTCCCTCAGATGATCTTCCCTCCACCTTCTTTGCTCATGGTCCCCCTTCACTCCGTACCCTCTGTGCATGGCAATGGACAAAGCTTCGCCTGTGTGGATGCCGTACCTGGTGTTCAGTCCAGGCGTGAGCTCCACATTCGCATCACATGCTAGCACGAGTTTGTATCCCGACCCGTGTGTAGAGGTGAAGCCTGTGAAAGCATTCCTAATATTGAGTAGCATCTCAGATTGGACCTCCAACGCATCCTCACGATCTGCATGTGGAAAATACGCTGATACTAAGAAAACACACGGACGAGCAAGTACAACAATAGAAACCCGATTGTACTGGAAGCTAGCTTTGATGTTGTGCCTTTGCGGCCCCCTGATGGCCACTCCAGCAAGCATGCAAGTTGAGAGATACGATTCCCATCCCAACTCTCTAAAATACTCTGGATTATGTGCGAGATGCTGGCACTCCTGAAGACATACGATATTGACCCCAAGTGTAGTAAGCAATCGCATGCAACTGAATCCCCTATCCTGGCTCTTTCCAAGTTTATTGATATTCAAAGTCCCAAGCTGCACGAGTAGGGAGCCAGGCGACCTACCCTTGGAACCCTTTGAGCCCCGTCAACGGTTGAGCGCCGTTGTGAAATCCTCGTACGTGCACGAGATGTTGGTATTGTGTCTGATCGCACCGTCCCACGTATCACGATGAACAGTCCAGGTACCTGTGGAGATCCTGAATACGGCAACCTCCACCGGTCGGCGTGAAGGGTCCGAGGGCTTGGACCAGATGGAGCTGACCCCCTGGCCCGACCCCGTCTCCGCCGTGATGTCCATGTTGGGGTTGTTTCCAATCATCTCACGCCACGTGCCGTAGAAGCGTCCGCAGGCCGCGATATGGTCCTTCTTCCAGGGGGGAGCCTCCAGTCGGACCTTGACCGTATCAGGCGCCGTGGCCAGGTTGACAAACATGGTGGCTCTCGGTGGTGGGGTGCGGGCCAGCTGCGTGGTCGAGCGCTCCGCATCAGGCGTAAATGCATCCTCCAGGATCTGCTTGATTTCCCAAAAGACTGAGTCCTCAGTGCCTGCAACAAACTTCAGTTTAACAGAGCTCATCATGATGCGATTGCCATTGAGCCGCAGGGTTCCCAGGTCATCGAACTTGGCACTGATTTCCTGGGGAAGCATGGCCTTCACATTGATGATGAGTTGAGTGGCATCACTATCACGCATCATCGATTGAGATCTCTGAAGTGTCGTGCCTTTCCAGTTGGTCCATCCAGTGAGCTCCACGAAGCTGCGATTCCAGTGAAGTCTTTGAGCACCACCAGGCCCCAGTGAGGCCCCTGCTGTGGTTGAAACACTGGCGTTGCTTGTCGGATTGGAGCGCAGCGATTGAAACTGCCGTTCTAACTCCGTCATCCGTGTATCTGTCTTCTGCTGCTGATTGGAAATGCGGTTGATCTCTGATCTCATCACTCGTGCCTCTTCACGTGTGACTGCCTGCCCTGCAATCACTTCATTATGCATATTCTGAAACCAGGGGGGAGCTTCGCTGGCCGTCAACAGGCTCTGTGTCTTCGCTTTGTCAAGTGCCTGTCGTGCCGCCTGCAGTGCGTCATCGTCCTGCGTTCCCTGATCCCCCCGATGACGAACCGACCTCTCGAATTCCGCTTCCTGTCCATTCTTTGCTACATTTGCTGGTCCACCTGGCGCAGCTGGCGCAGCCACCTGAGTAGCCATGCTTGTGTCTGTGTCAGAAAGAATGCTGGGAGGAAGCCTACCACTCACCCACGAGGGGCTCCACTGAGTATCGGATGCCGTTTTGCCGAGGAACAGCGTCAATGAGCAACAATGTGTTCTCGAGCGCAATCAAGTGCAGCTCCGTCGAGTCTGCACCTATGCACGATAATCTGGACAATCACTGTGCCCTCCGACAATACAAACTGAAGAAGCAGTATGCACTCTGATAATGAATGAAAGCGTACGGTGCTCAGGCAGAACCAACACTGAGATACCGTGTACAGTATGGGGAACCAAAAGCCGCCTCTCTGCACGATGCAGCTCGAAACGAGGGGACCCCCAGCGGCGAGGCCAGGCAGGGCAGGAGGTAAACTCAGCCCAACCTGGTCACCGCCGGGAACCTCGTAGAGCTCCTTTCACGCGCAAGAGTGCTCAGAGTCGAAAGAGAGAGCTTCTGGAAGCATTTCTCGAAAAAGGGAGACATTGATTTTTTTCGCGTCGGCATGAAGTTGGTTCCGCCAAGTGTTTTGATACAGCCCGAGTTACGTGCGTAGATAGTAAAAGTGCGCCTACAGCTCATACTAAGACAGAGAGGCCCTCATAGTCGTTTACAGGTACGAAAAATCTGTTTTCTAAAAATGAATTGTCGAACATCTTTCAAAAAATTGCAAAACCACCCAAACTGGGCGCCGGCGGTAAACCGTCAACCTTCCTTACCGCCGGGGGACTCGTAGAGCTTCCTGAGCATATATAATGTTGAAAAAATTGCAGAGAACGAAAAATTTAAGCCTAAACGATTTCACATCTCTCGATGCAACAGCCAAACGCCCCTCATCCTTCTGGATCGTTTTCTGTGCGCACGAGCTCCGTGGCTCTCCTAAAGCGCGAGTTACGCGCGAAAATCGAGAGCACCTCTCAAGATCACTCGAACAATACAAATAGGTTCGCGAATCTAGCTCGAGTACCAGACCGAGTTCGGACATCTGAATGCAACAGGCAGACGCGCCTGATGTCTCCCGAATCGATTCATGTAATTACCAGCCTTGCAGCCTCCTTACCGCCCGAGTTAAGTGCAGAAAATCGACAGCACATCTCAAGATCACTCGAACAATACAAATAGGTTCGCGAATCTAGCTCGAGTACCAGACCGAGTTCGGACATCTGAATGTAACAGGCATGCGCGCCTGATGTCTCCCGAATCGATTCATGTGATTACCAGCCTTGCAGCCCCCTTACAGCCCAAGTTAAGTGCAGAAAATCGACAGCACCTCTCAAGATCACTCGAACAATACAAACAGGTGTGCAAATCTAGCTCGAGTATCAGACCGAGTTCGGACATCTGAATGCAACAGGATGTCTCCCGAATCGATTCAGTGATTACCAGCCTTGCAGCCACCTTACAGCCCGAGTTAAGTGCAGAAAATCGACAGCACTTCTGAAGATGACTCGAAGAATACGAATAGTTTTGCGGATCTACCTTGGGTAGCAGGCCGAGTTCAGTGCTCTGAATGCGACAAGTGGACGCGACTGATGTCTCTGAATCGATTCCAGTGATTACCAGCCATGCACCCCCTTAGAGCTCGAGTTAAGTGCAGAAAAACCGACAGCACCCCTCAGGATGACTCGAACAATACGAAGAGTTTCGTGGACCTCGTTCGGGCAGCAGACCGAGTTCCGAGCTCTGGATTCGACAGGCGGACGCGTCTGATCTCTTTGAATCGATTCCTGTAATTACCAGCACTGTAGCCTGCATATAGCCCGAGTTAAGTACAGAAAACCCAGAGCACCCCTCAAGATGACTCCAACAACACGAATAGTTTCGCAAACCTAGCTCGGGCAGCAGACCGAGTTCAGACCTCTAGATGGAACAGACGAACGCGTCTGATGATTCGCAATCTTTTTCTTGAATAATGATCTCTGTAGCTGCCCTACAGCTCGAGTTGAGTACAAAATACCGACAACGCGTATCAAGATGACTCGAAACAGCCAATCCCGCCGCGATGCTTTTTTGCGGTAATATCTACCCGATCGCGCTGAGATCAAGATGGCGAGCGGAAATGAGATCGAACTGGGCGCCGGCGGTAAACCGTCAACCTTGTTTTTTTTTTTGCGGTTTGCGGTCCGCCACTAGAATCCGAATCCAAATCGGCGGAGCAGTGCAACTGAGCCCCCCACCATCTTAGGTAGGTCGCAGCAGAGCGCACGCCACCTTAGCAGCAGCTCTCGTCAGGGCAGCGCAGGCAGCTAGTTCACAGCAGGTTACCGTGCTACCAGGAGGCAAGCTCATCGCCTCCTCGGCCACATCGTGCCAATGGAAGCTGTGCGAGCTGGTGCAGGAGGAAGAGGAGGAGGAGGAGGAGGAGGAGGAGATGGGAAAATCAACCTGCACGCTGGAACCCCTACCTACAACGCCAATCTGAAGCCACCACCCACCTCCACATCCTTCATTACTGACACCCCCATCGAATGCACCACGGAGAGCAGTCTTACGAGTACTGAGGAACTTATCATATGCAAACCAGCGAGTAATAGTTTGGCCACCTCTGGCCTCCCACGACAATTTATCCGCACGCTCATTACCCTCACGAAAGAAATGCTTATACAGATTCTGTCCCGATGCAGGTGAGGTCAGTCCCCATCCAGACAGCATCGATACCGTATTTTGTAGTGTTCCCACCAGTCGTACATACTGCTTGTTGCGAATCTGCCACTCACCACACATCCAGTTTACAACAGTCTTACTATCTCCCAAGATCTCCATCCCAAGACGCTCAATATTCTCACACCTCCACTCCGTTTCATTCTCATAATTAGCGGCAATACGTTTGCTCATCCTCTCATTCATCTCTCTCTCCTCCTCCTCCTCCGCCTTCACATGTCTCACACCAGGCGGCCTGGGTAGAACAAACAAGTCGAACAAGTGTTGCATACCAATCACAGTCAGCAAATGCTTGCAGTATTTCTCTCGGGACCCAGCGGAACTGTCGAACGAGAGGTACCACTCGCAACCAAAGAGATCGCACAAGCACCAGTCCCACACAGTATGTCCACGGGGAGGGCCGCCCATGTTCATGCGCGTGAGCTGCTTCCTATCTTTTACAGGCAACGCTGGAATACATGTGTCACGATGTTCCGTCCACTTCCCCCCTCCATGTAGCATGGCCAGCCTAGATATCATCCATTCACGTGACATGTCCGACTCCTCAGGTATGGCAGGCTGATCATCCGGTGTCCGCCGGCGACAGCCCTCGACATCTGGGATATCTGAGATACATGATATGTTTGCGAAGCCGCCGCCGCCGCCATCGCCCGAGTTTTCCTCTGACGCCGATTTGGTACCGTCTCTCCCTCCTCCTCCTCTGTGTGTGTTGTGTATCTCCTCATACGAATACTTGCAGCAACTGAGACATCCTTAGCCCAATCCCAACAACGAAATATCCATATCTGCACAGCACTTCGGAATCCAAGCTCAGCAAAACTCTGTCGTCCCGCTTTGTATCGCCTACGTTGAAACTCAGACCAGCCTTCAGTTCTCCGCTTGCGTAGACCTGACACTATCGCTAGACATCTGCCTTCAAAATAGTGAACAGCAGCAATGGTAGAATAGTCGGGCGTTCTGCCCTCACAGTTGAATAATAATGCAGCAATCACTTTAGCTTGATAGCGAGTAAATCTTTCAGCCAAGTCAATCCCAGAGCAGCGATAATACGCGATTTCCCCAAAGAACATCCTCTGGGCTTTCTGGAGCATGGCCTCTGAGTCCGAGTGGTCCTTCCAGGTCTCCTCCAGAGTGGCTCCCAGGATCTCAAACGACTGAACACGCGGTAGGACCACTTCTCGGGTCCCAAGAGCAGCGTCACTAGACGGCACCAGCACACGGATATCCTGCTCAGGGGACGGCGGGATGCCAGGCGGCGCACCAAAGTAAATATACATCAAAGATTTCGGCTTCCAGGTCATTCCTGCATTCATCAGCGGGATACTCATGTCACGCACCATCAACTCAAGGTCAGTGCGGGTCTTCGCATACAACAGAAGATTATCTGCCCAGAAACTGTGGGTCATACGCTCACCGTTGAACATGCGCTCATCATTTTCCAATGTGATACCGTACTGCGTTTCCTGCCTCCATCTGTCGATGACATCTCTCCAGAGTACAATAGAAACTGCAAGAAAAATCATTGGTCCCTCTACTCCTCCCGTTCGAATAGATTTGTCCCAATAGACCGCTGACGATGCCTCGATGCCCTCGAAGCTGGCCACGCACTGATTATCCATCATGGGTTCAATCAACGCCACAATGAGATCAGCAGGTATGTCAAGAGCACGAAGACAGCGCATGGCGAGGCACGGAGTGACATTATCGAAAGCTTGTAAAATATCAAGGTTGGCAAGCCACAAACTGTCTCCTTTGCCCCAGACAGCGGAGTGCTGGCTGAGCCTCTTGGCAACGCTGGTGATTTCCGATGTTTTACGTCCCGATCTGAATCCGTACAGGCATACATAGTGTCGGTGCTCCTCAATCCTCTTCTCAATCATCATCACAATACATGTCATGTACCATTTCATAAGACACGACTGTAGACATAGCACACGTGTATCTGTCAAATGTTGTATGTCCATTTCTTTTGGCATGAGCGTGGCAGCTAGTTGACGCCAACTGTCGGGGCAACATAACCTGCGGGAATACACACCTTGGAAGCTCACCAGAACACGTCGCACAGATGCCCACGAGAGCTGTTTCAACATCGTGACAGTCACGTTGTCGGGACCTGGGGCCTTTCCCGTGGACAGCTTCGCCCTCGCCCGCAGCAGGAGCGACATGGAGGACACCTCTGAGGATCCGCTTCCCGGACATAGACCACGCAGCGACTGAAGCTCACGCAGGGTCACCTCTCTGGCCCCGGGGTCCTCCACCTTAGACTTCATGTGCCCCAATATCTCGTCCCCCCACTCCTCGCGGTTCTGAGACTCCATCCCGTTGGCAAGGATCAACATCTCCGTCTTGGCCCTCCTCCTCCTCCTCGTGTTCATTTCCGCCCTCACTCTTCTCACAATCTTTGAGCACAGTTTAGCCTTCTCTCTATCCCCCCGACGAAGTGCTTCGTGTTTACTTACCTGAGCGGCCCAGTGGATCTCGGATTTCTTTGGCACATTATTCCTGGGATTGATATCTTTCTGGGGGGCCTCCTCGGCGGCCTTTATGAGGTCAGGTCCCAGCATATCCTCTCCTGGCGACCCTCTGGGTCAGCATTTTCCTGGAACCAAGCACGGTAACGACTGCCCCGATCGTCCATGTTCTTCGCAAACTCCAGCTGCGACACCGGTTGCAAGTGGATGAATTGTCCTACAGCTCGACTTATGTACCGAAAACCAAGAGCGGCCGTTAAGATGACTCGAATAATACGAATAGGTTTGCGGACCTAGCTCGGCTAGCAGACCGAGTTCAGACTCTGAGCTCAACAAGGGCACGCGTAACTCAAGAAAAAATACTAGAGCTCTCACGAATGTTCAAATTTTGAGAAAAAAAGTTTTAATCGCTCCCAAAGTTAGCAAAAGTTGCGTTGAGATGTTTCTTGTCACTTGGTAGCGGTCACTGGGTAGCGTCCAAAACTGGTGCCGGCAGTGAATCGTAAATCTAGTCACCGCCGGGAACCTCGTAGAGCTTCTCTCACTAGTAAGAGTGTAGAGAATCGACACAGAATGAAAAAATGAGGATTTTTTATTCTTGAAATTCGATGTTTTCGATCTTCATTCTTGCTCAGTTTCCGGTAGTGAACTGATGCAAAAATGCATCAAGAGAGCCGAGCTGATGTCAGAGAGAAGTTCATACGCGAATGCTCGCCGTAAAAATCTGCTTTTCCAAAATAAATGCTGAAATGTCTTTCAAATTTTGCAAAACCACCCAAACGTTGCCACATTGTCCGCCTCGGCCGGCTGGGCCAACTAGCTCTACCCCGCGCCGCAATTCCTCTAGCTCATCGATGCCAAAGAGCTCTACGAGATTCCCGGAGAGCAAAGAGACACGCTGGTAAGCCCACAGAAGCGCGCGCGAAGCTCTTTTAGGGCTCGAGGGGGCTGCCCGGCAGCGCTTCCCAACTGGGCGCCGGCGGTAAACCGTCAACCTTTCTTACCGCCGGGGAACTCGTAGAGCTTCCTGACAATATATAATGTGGACAAGAAACCCAAAGAACAAATATTTTTTCAGCCCAAGCGATTTCAGACCTCTCAAGATGACTGTTCACAAAAAACAAACAGTTTTGCACCCAGTTCGAGCATCGAACCGACTTCAGACCTCTGAATGCGACAGGCAGGCGCGTCTGATGTCTGCGTATCCACTCATGTGATTCCCAGCCCTGCTGCAGTTCCCCCTACAGCCCGAGTTGAGGAAAACCGACAGTATCGACTCGAATAATATAATAGTATCGCAGACCTAGTTCGCAAACCGTTCTGCGCTCTGGTACCGACCAACAGACGCGCCTGAACCGATATCTGTGTCCCGCAGCACTGTAGCCCTCCCCCAGCACGAGTTCAGAGTAGGAAATTAAGAGCACTTCTCAAGATGATTTGGACAATACAAATAGTTTCGTGAACCAAGCTCAAGCAGCACGCCGAGTCCAGAGCTCTCGATTCAACAGACGAACGCGCCTGCTCATTTCCAATCGATTTCGTGACTATGAACTCTGCAGCTGCCCTACAGCTCGAGTTGAGTACAAAATACCGAGAGCGTCTGTCAAGATGGCTCAGATGATACGAACAGGTTTACGGGGCTAGCAGACCGAGTTCAGACCTCTGGATTCAACAGGCGAACGCGCCTGATAATTCTGGATGCGATAGGTGTGCTTGCCAGCTTTGTAGCTGCCCTACAGCTCGAGTTAAGTACAAAATACCGAGAGCGTCTGTCAAGATGACTCCAATAATACGAATAGGTTTGCGGACCTAGCTTGGCTAGCAGACCGAGTTCAGACATCTGGATTCAACAGGCGAGCGCGCCTGATGATTCGGAATGCAATAAATAGGTGTGCCTGCCAGCTCTGTAGCTGCCCTACAGCTCGAGTTGAGCACAAAATACCGACAGTGCGAATCAAGAGGATTCGAAACGGCCGTTCCCGCCTGCCTGCTTTTTGGCCTTCAAAGTTACCCAATCGAGCTGAGATCAAGATGGCGAGCGGGAATAAGATCGAATAAGGAAAAATTCTAGAGCTCTAACGAATGATCAAATTTTCAGAACGAAATTTTCAACCGACCAAAAGTCACCAAACTGGGACCGGCGGTAAACCGTCAACCAGGTTACCGCCGGAACCCTCGTAGAGCTCTGTTCTCGCACGGCCCTGCTCGTTACAATTGCAGGTAGAGTCTGGAAGAGAACCCCAGAAAACTCGAAAATTTGTGTCTTTATGTTTTGCCCGAAGACGGTTTCGCCAAGTGTTTTGATAGTAATACTACACCTACAGACCTAAGAATTGATTCGCGAACGCGAAATAACCCACTACAGGTGCAAAAAATATCAGATCTCAAAACGAATGTTCAAATCTCTCACAAAGTTCGTCCAACCGACCCAAAGTTCGCACATTGTCCAAAAGTGCTCTAACATCAAGTCGGTTGCTGGAAGTAAACTGATAGTAAAACTACTCGTACAGAGCTCATCTTCTATCAGAATGAAGCTTATATGCTAATGCTCAGCTCAAAAATCTGATTTCTTCAAACGAATGGTTTAATTCCTCACAATATTGAATCAACCGAGCCCAGGTTGCCACATTGTCCGTTCTCGCCGGGTCGGTCAACTAGCTCCTCCCTGCGCCCGAATTCCTCTTAGCTCATCTTGCCGAAGAGCTCTACGAGGTAAGGTCGCGTCGAGATAGTTGTTGCCAATAGCTCTCAGCTCCCCGGAATTACTGGCGCCGGCGGTGAACCGTCAACCTAGTCACCGCCGGGAACCTCGTAGAGCTCCTCTCACTGGTGAGAGTGCAGAGAATCGACACAGAATCGAAAACTTGAGATTTTTCGACACACGTAGAGACGGTGTTCCGCCCATATCTCCTGAGGCAACTATTTTTGAAGACCCTCGCGCTTCCACTGAATGCGTCAGATCATTCAGGATCGCCTCGTGTGCGAGAGACATCCATAGCCTGCCTACAGCTCAAGTTAAGTTGACGAAACCACCGTCATCTGCAAAAGTGGTGGTACATGGTTTGTTCCTGGAAATTTTCCGATAGTA
>CAUYUJ010001099.1:0-49687 GCA_963575745.1 Prorocentrum cordatum
TCCTCCTCCTCCCTCCTCCGCCTCCTCCTCCTCCTAGTGACTCCCGCCTCCTTCTCATCCTTCTCCTCTTCCTCCTCCTCCTTTTCCTCCACATCCTTCACCACCACCACCAGCACAACCACCACCACCACCACATCGTCATCATCATCCTCATCCCATCCTCAGCACGATCATCATCAAAATCATAATCAGCACCAGCATCAGCATCAGCATCAGCATCAGCATCATCATCAGCAGCATCATCATCATCATCATCATCATCATCATCATCATCATCATCATCATCATCATCATCATCATCATCATCAGCATCATCAGCAGCAGCATCATCATTATCATCAACATCATCATCAGCATCATCATCAGCAGCAGCATCATCATCGTCATCAGCATCAGCATCAGCATCAGCATCAGCATCAGCATCAGCATCATCATCATCATCATCATCATCATCAGCATCATCATCATCATCTTGTCAGCAGCAGCAGCATCCTCGTCTTTATCCCTCCCTCGTCTTTCTCGTCCTCCTCGTCCTCGTCGTCGTCGTCGTCCTCCTCCTCGCCCTTGTCTTCCTCATCATTCTCCTCCTCCTCATCCTCCTCCTGCTCCTCCTGCTGCTCCTCCTCCTCCTCCTCCTGCTCCTCCTGCTGCTCCGCCTCCTCCTCATCCTCGTCCTCGTCCTCATCCTCGTCCTCGTCCTTGTCCTCCTCCTCCTCCTCCTCCTCCTCCTGGTCTTCCTCCTCATTCTCCTCCTCCGCAGTCTACTCCCCCTCTTCCTCACCCTCCTCCTCCACCTCATCTTCCTCCTCCTCCTTCTCCAACCCCCACTCGTCCTCGTCCTCGTCCACGTCCTCCTCCTGCTCCTCCTGCTTATCCTCCTCCTCCCCTCCTCCTCCTCCCTCCCCCTCCTCCTCCTTCCTCCTCATCCTCCGCCTCCTCCTCGTCCTCCTCATCCTCCTCCGCCTCCTAACTACTCCCACATCCTCGTATCCACTCACCCAGGTCTTCCTCCCTTCTCCTCCTTTTTCCTCCTCTCCTCCTCTTCCTCCTCCTCCTCCTCCTCCTCCTCCTCCTCTTCCTCGTTCTCGTCCTCGTCCTCGTCCTCGTCCTCCTCCTTCTCCGGTTCTCGTCGTCCTCCTTCTCCTGCCCCTTCTCTCCCTAATATTCCTCCTCCTCCTTCTTCTCCTCCTCCTCCTCCTCCTCCGCCCTCCTTCTCCTCCTAACTACTCCCGCCTCCACATATCCCCTCCTGCTCATCGACCCTCCTCGTCTCTCCTCCCCCTCCTCTTTCCTCTCCCCCTTTCCCTCCTTTTCCGCCTTCCACAAGCAAGCCCAAACAACCAGCCTGCTACTCTACTCGTCACCTCCCTCTTCCGTGTCCCCCACCGCGTGGACAGCAGCGGTGAGGGTTGGGGTCCCGGTTGGCGGCGCGCGGAGCTCGGTGGGACCGTCGTCCTCTCCTTCCTTCTGGTCACCCCACACGAGGGCAGCAGCGGTGGGGGGTGGGGTCCCCGTCGGCGGCGCGCGGAACTCAATGTGGCAGCCCGGGGGGTGGGGCGGCCTTCCTCTTAAGACGGCAGGGGGGGGTCACTTCGACGGGCGTGCGACGTTGAGCACACGGGTGGCCTCTGCCTTAGCCGCGCGCGACCGAGAGTACATCGTGGACCTCACCACGGCGCGCAGCAACTCAGGCTCGAGCGATGACTCGCAGATCCTGCCACGAGCGTGAAGCGACCCATGCTGGAGCGGCCCTGGAGCTTCGCGGAGGGGCTCGGAGACTTGCCAGAAGGTGGTTCCTACGGCGGGGCCAGACAGCAACGCGTCCGCGGCCGACTTCCCGCCCGGCTTCCGAATGCGCGACGACGGCTGCTTCGAGCTTCTCGGCGCGCCTGTCGGGGGCGACGAGTTCTGCCGCCACCACACGCAGAAACGGGTCAACAAGGCAGCGGAGCTCCTGGACGCGCTGGCAGGCTTGGAGAACGCGCAGGTTGCTCTGCACCTTCTCAGGCAGTGCGCCTCCTACTGCAAGCTCGGCTACTCGGCGCGCGTGGTGCCGCCCTCCGCCCACACAGAGGCCCTCCTGGAGATGGACGCCGCCGTCCGCTCTTGCTTGGAACAGCTGGCTTGCGCCTCGCTCGCCGACGACTCCTGGGCCCAGGCGCAGCTCAAGCTGAACAAAGGCGGCCTGGGGCTGCGCTCCGCCGAGAAGCACTCGCCGGCCGCCTACCTCTCCTCGCTCGCCAAGAGCAGCGAGCTCTGCCGGTCCATGTACGCGGGCTACGCAGACGACGACGCGGGCGACGCAGGGGCCCTGGCCACGGCGCTCCAGTTCCACAGCGCCAGCGTGGCGGAGGCAGACCGCGCCCCGCGCTTCGACACCGAGACGCACTCCAACCAGAAGAATCTCTCGGACAAGGTCGACGACGCCTCACGCGCCGCCCTCTGGAGCCGCTCCTCGCCCGCGACGCGCGCCCACCTCGCCCTGGTGGCCGCGCCCGGCGCCTGCGCGCACCTGCAGGCGCCCCCCTGCGAGGCTCTCGGCACGGCGGTCTCTCACGGCCTGATGCAGATCGGGATCAAGCGGCGGCTCAGGGTCCAGCTGGTGGACGAGGAGGCGTTCTGCCCGGCGTGCGGGGAGGTCATGGCTGGACGTGTGCTGTGACCACGCCTTGACGTGCGCCTGCCAGGGCGACCGCACGCGCCGCCACAACAAGCTTCGCAACGGCGCCTTCTTTGACGCCCAGGCGGCTGGCTTCTCGGGGGCGGAGCTGGAGCGGCCCGGACTGCTGCCGCCGCGGGCGCCGGGCGAGGGGCCGAGCGCGGAGGAGCTGCACGGCGACGGCCTGGACAACGACGGGCGCCGCCCGGCGGACGTTTACGTCCCCCGGTGGCGCGGCGGGCTCCCGGCCGCCATGGACTTCGCGGTCACGTCAGGCCTGCGCGCCGACCTCCTGGCGCAGTCCGCTGCGGACCCAGGCGCTGCCAACACCGGGTGCGAAGAACAGAAGAGGCAGCACCAGGGCACGGCGCAGGCCTGCCGGGACGCCGACGTCGTCTTCATCCCGATGGTGATGGAGGCGCACGGCGGGAGCTGGGGCGGCGAGGCGAGGCGCGCCTTCGCCGCGCTGGCCAAGCGCGTGGCCGACGCGCGCGGGGAGGAGGCCGTGGCGGACAGGATGGCCCAGCGACGCTCCGTCTCCCTCCACAGGGAGAACGCGCGGGCCATTCTGGCGCGGTTGCAGCAGCAGCGGCCCGGGGCGACCGCGGCCCGCCTAGCTGCGGCGGTGGCGGTGCAGGCGGCGGCGGCGGCGGCCGTCGCGTGAGGCGCCGAGGAGGGCGACGAGGCGAAGGAGGAAGAGGACGAGGACGAGGACGAGACCACGAGGAGGTGACTGAGGAGCGCCGAGGGAGCCCAGAGGAGGCAGGGAGAGGAGAAGGAGGAGGAAAAGGAGGAGGAGGAGGAGGAGGAGGAGGAGGAGGAGGAGGAGGAGGAGGAGGCGGAGGAGAGCGAGGCGAGAAGTGAGGAGGACGGCGGCGAGGAGAGGCGCGGCAAGGATGCGACTGGCCGTGCTACGGGACGGCGGCCGCGAGGCCGGGGAACGGCGGTGCCCCCAGTCGCCGGGGGCGTCCCCGAGGCGGCCCAGAGGAGGGGACCAGAGGAGGCGGAGGAGTGCGAGGCAGGCCCGAGGGCGAGGGAGAGGAGGGCGAGGAGGCGGAGGAGGTGGAGCAGGAGGGCGGGGAGGAGGGGGAGGAGGCGGCGCAGGAGGGCGAGGACGTGGAGGAGGCAGAGGCCGACGCAGGAGGAGGCCCAGGACACAGGACGAGGACAGAGACGAGGACTCAACGAGGGGAGACGTCGTCTGCGACGAGCAGCGCGCGGCCACCAGCACCGTCGCCAAGAACGTGCTGTGGTGCACGAACTTCTGCACAGGCTCCAAATTTGTCCAGTGGGCCGACCCGAAAATCTTGGCGGATGGCGCCTCCTGCCGCTGTTACGAAGAGAACCAGTGCGAGATGACTCGGGCAGCAGCCAGCTTGGACTCGCGCGCCAGGGTGTACAAATGCTACGACAAGTGAGCCCGGCGGCAACGTTCGAGGGCAGCCCAGGAGTGCCCAGCAAAGGGCAGGAGGAGGAGGAGGAGGACGACGACGACGAGGAGTTCGAGAGCGATGACGAGGACGACGGCGACGACGGCGTTTTTGTTGGAATTCGGCCCTTCCGGACTGGTTGCCACAAGGCTTGCAGGAAGGCGTGAGGGCTCCAGCTCCTCCTCCTCCTCCTCCCTTCTCCTCCTCCTCCTCCTCCTCCTCCTCCTCCTCCTCCCTTTTCCTCCTCCTCCTCCTCCTCCTCCTCCGTTTCCCTTCTCCTCCTCCTCTGCGCTCTGCGCTGCTAAGCGATGCATCCCGAGACGACAAGATGCCCGCACTGCACATCACCCTCACCGATGGAGGGGCACGGGCACGACCGCCTCCGCCTTCGGCGCGGACGGATTCTTGCCCTGCTTCAAGAGGCGCAGTGACCTCTTCTTCCATTCACCGACAGTGCGTGCCGCACACCTCTCAGCTAGGTCTTTGACCTGCTGCTGGGCGTACACGCCGCACGCCGAGCACCACAAGACTGGCCCATTGGCCCAAAGACGGTGGGTGGGGTGGGCTTTCTGAAAGACGACGGGGATCCCAGGGCACGGCAGCTGCACCAGCCGAGAGCGCGCGACCCGCCCGATCCCACAGACACAGCATCCCCACCCACCAGGGACCTGTGATATTTTGTGACCCTTATCATCTGGAACTATTTCAAGCAGGGGGGCCTCTGAATTAACATGGGTCCTCTGCCTACGCTCCTTGATGGCCTCCACGTCTGGGTACCCTAACTTGTGCACATGCTTCAACACCTCAGTCAGGAACCTGGCCACCAGGGTCACTTGATCATGATGAAATCTGATCCTGTCACGGACGTGGAAATTCATCGGGTGCGCCTTGGCACCCTTCTTGGCCCACTCGTCTGCGAGCCTGTTCCCATGGAAAAAATGAGGCGGTACTCCATGGTTGAATGCCGCCCGCCGCGACTGGTGCGCAGCAATCTTGACTACCTGGACGTTCTCTCTCCCGACATCGACGACCCTCCTCCAGATCTGTCTCCAGAGCTCCGCATACGCCTTATTTGGGTGAGTAGTGCCTGCCTCCCCAGCCTCCCACCCCTCGACGACCATCTGACAGTCCGTACAAATCGTGATGGTGGGGCCCATGAGCGACAGGGCCATAAAAAAGGCGAAAAGCTCTGCACTGGGAACGTCCTGCACTGGAAGCGGTGACGGCCCGTACGCAATGGCCTCCACCTCCAGCATAGAAGAAACTGATGCTACTGCCCATCCTGCTCTTACCAACCATCGGTAGTCATTGTCGTACCCTGAACCATCAACACACACATATGGCCCCAGGGTTCCATCACGGTGAGGAGGATGGGCCCACTTAAATTCGGCTCCATGCAAAATCTTCGGGATGGACTCGCGGTCGCTGGGCACCAAAGCTCTCGTCCATCTAAGATCTGCCTGGGCGTTGATCCCTTGCTGCAGCATGCGTCCCCCTGGGTCGAGATCACGCCGTAAAAGCCTGGAGCCGTCACAGCCCCATAACCTGTGGTGCACAGACCCTTCACGGGCCTTGCACCATCTGCAAAACGGGTCCAAGCTGTATCGCTGCTTGAACAGATCTTTCTGCGTCCAGAGGCCTCCAGAAACCTGAGCAATAAGTAGGCTGATCCCAAGATGGTCCCCTCTCTTTCTCTGCTCTGCGATAACGCCTCTGATCGGTTCCAGGAAAGGCTCCCAAGACAGGTCGTAAAACTCGCTAACCTTCTTTAAACTGAGCTGCTCGGTGGCGTCGTCTACGAGGGCCTTGACCGTACGAGGACCCAACTCGCGCAAGTCCAGACGGAGCCCCGACGAAGCGACCCAACTACACCAGGAGGTCCCTGTCCAGCCCAGCCTATTCAGCGTCTGTACCACCGCTCCAGCTGGGCCTATGACTCCACTCCAGCCTCGAGCAGCATCTCTATTGGCCTTGTCGAAGGCCGTCTGCATCTGCGCCTCCGATGACCACTGCAAAAATATTGCCTTGCACCACGTCATGAGCGGCAAGGCGTTCGCCAGGAACGACGGGTCAACCTGCGGCACCTCTGCCAGCAAAAACTGCACTGCCCTGCACCTTCCTTTGGCTGGGCCAAAAAGCGCAGCTGCCGTCGTGGCGCGCTGCTTCTGGAGTGCGGTGTTGGACATCCCCACCACCCCCACCCCATACATCGCAGCAGGCGTACCCCCTCCTCTGAAGACCTGCTGATTCGGTTTTTTCGAGAATCGGAACGCTCGATATCGTCGCACTCTGCCTCGCACAATGGTGATTCGTTTATTCGTCACCTGCCTGCCCTTGTTGAAGGCCAACTTAAAGTCTACGCCCAGGTTCTTGGCCGCGGGCACATACTTGAAACTGAACTCTCTCAAACTATGCTGCAGAGAACGGCCCACTTTGATGTCGGATGCCACTAGAATGCATTTCTTCCTGGAAACCTTCATCTCCAAGGCCTCCAAACCCCGACAAAACTGCAACGTTCCCGACACCAGTGCTTTCTTCACGAACTGCTCTGGCCCCAACGCTTGGATGGTGGAATCGTCGACCATGAGCGCCAACCCAAGACGGGGCCATCTCGACATAAACTCGTCACAAACATCTTTAAGCACTATCTTCAACAGCGTCGTCGCGAACGAACACCCCGCGACTATGCTGCTGTTGACTGCGAAAGGGAGGGACAGGGCCTCGCCCACCTTGATGCTGCGAGGCCCACCATAAACTAAGAGGAGCACTCGTATGCGTCTGATACTAAATCCATGCCGATGGCACGAACGAAGCAAGAGCTGGTGCGTCACTCTCTCATACGCCTTCTCGAGATCAATCAGCGTGCAGGCACTCAAAAACTTGCTGGCGATAGCCGCCTCATTGTTAATCGCTTGCCTCCATACCGCCATCTCACAGCTCCGTCCCTTCCCCCCGTACATGTACTCCTTGTGGTTCGCCTCCTCCCATCTCTCCGCCTCCCTATGTCGCAATCTCCCCAGAACGCGCACTGGTGTGGGCAAAATACCAATAGGTCGCCGCCCACCTTCTGGTTTCTGGAGGAAAGGGAGGATGAGCAGCGCGATCTGCTCAGGAAGACAAACGAACTTCTCCCACATGTGCAGCAGGAGACCAAATACACGAAGGCCTTCATCACTCAGTGACTTCAAAAGTGCAGGCGGCCACCTGCAAGCCCCCACTGCCGTGCGCCTTTTAAACTTCCCAAGAACTCGGCGTAACTCCTGGGGCTCTGGTGGCTCTGGAGGGTCATCCATGGGTAACGACTGCAGAAAATCGGCCTCTGGCTCCTTCAGGTCACCATACCTCCAGATGCCCTTCCATTCACTTTCGAGGGCCTCAATCTGGTCCATCGCTCCTCCTGGGCTTCCATCAGGGCCTGGCTCATCTGGGATCCATTCATTCGGGACCTTCACCCACCTGTGAACCATACTCCCCCCGTTTGACACCGCCTCTGAAGCCCAAGATCTCCACTTCTTTTGACGCTGCCTGACCCAAGAAGCCTCCTCAGACTGGATCAGCTTGCTCAAATCGAACAAGGCGTCCCTGATAGAGTCCGCCTCGTATCCTCTGAAACTAAAATGACATGCACGCCACTCCCGCCAGCCAGAAGAGTGCCAGAGTACCTCGGGAGCCTTCTGAAGCTTTCGGTTGATTTCACATACCTGCATGTCATCATCGTCGTATCCCTTACGCTTGAGGTGCCCCAACTCTTCAAGGCGTGTGTGGAACTTCCGCATCGCTCTAGACACTGGCGACCCGAGAGGATGTGGCCCGCCAACCTTGACAATGGCTGGCTTATACACGTACTTAAACTTGTCGCCTCTGCCGAAAAA
This sequence comes from Prorocentrum cordatum, assembly GCA_963575745.1. Lineage (NCBI taxonomy): Eukaryota > Dinophyceae > Prorocentrales > Prorocentraceae > Prorocentrum > Prorocentrum cordatum. Next base: position 7,962 of record CAUYUJ010001099.1, read on the forward strand.
GTTCCCCTTGGAGCCCGACAGCTCCAGCTGGTACGTGTCCGCGAGCTCTAGCTCGGCTGCCTGACAAAATGATGCATAAGCCTGCGAGACCTGAGCTTGCGTGACTGCTGGTTCACGAACCAACTGCTCAACCTGAATCTGAATGCCTTCCCACCATCCTGGCGGGGCTGGCGCTGGGCCGATCGGAAGATCAGGGAACCTCTTGGGTGTCCACAAATATCTGATCTGACCCAGATGAGTGCTAGTCCTGATCGACATTCTGATGGGGTAGTGGGTGGGCAACTCAGACCCTTCCAATCGATCGCAGCGCCAAACACAGGGCACTAAGCTCGCCGACACAATGAAGAAGTCAATCTCACGCCAATCCTTGCCCACTCTGCACGTAGGCTTGCCAGTCAGAATTATGACCCCGTCGATTTTCTCTAGTAAACCAGTGCCTCTCACCTCAGATTCCAGAGCGTTGAAGTCGCCGCCAATGACGAACGGCTTTCCCATGGAGAACAGAAGCTCCCCAACCTGGAAAAGAATGCGACGGCCCTCGGCACCTACACCATCCCCGCTCGGGAGGTAAACACTGGCAGCGTGGAAACCTCCCGCGACACAACCGCCGACCCAAGCCACGACGGCCCTGGAATGGGGTCGCGGCTCCAAGGGATTGCTGCCCATGCCTACCCCCTTGCGGACGGCCAAACCTACCCCTGCTGATAAACCTTCAGACTGGGTCACATCACAGGTCCCAAAACGAACACTCCATCCTACCTTGGCCAAGGTGTTCGACGCCTGAGCGGTGTCGCCTACCTTGACCTTCGTCTCTTGAAGGAAACAAACCTTCGACTGACATTCGGCCTCTAAAAAAGACTGGCACCGTGGCCAGCTTGTGACGTTAGCTGAGACAAAATCCCAACTCAGGCCGTCAGGAGCCGCACGAGCGTGTCGGTGACCTGCTGCGGTTGCCCCTCTTGCCAGCCTCCTCTCTCTCCTTCTCCATCTGCTCTTTGACTTTGTCCAGCACGGAAGAGACACACTGCTGCGCCCGTTCATCGCCATGGAACTCCGAACGTAGTCCATCTCCCACTCGGGCGAGGGCGTTGTCGACTCCCTCCATGTGTTCGTCCTGCTGGTCCTCGTCGATCTCGATGTCCGTTGCGTGCCCTCCACTGCCTCGGCCGCGAGCAGCATCAGCACGAGCTGCACGGCGACTCTCAGCACTGGCGGCATTCTCCACTTCACCACGCCTTTCCCGCTTCGCCCTCGGCTGGCCGCCCCCCGCGGGCCCTGGGCTGCCTGGGGCTGCGCCGCCTGCGGCTGTGGCGGCGGCCGCGGCAGAGGGCACCTTCGCCTCCGCCGCTGCCACCGCCGCCTCCAGCGTCTCGCGCATCGTGTCGAAGGCCTTGCGCAAGCCCTCGCCCGCTTCCCCTCGGGGAGGGCTCCGACGAAGGCGTCGAGCGCCTGCTGCAGGGGCTGGGCGAGAGACACTGGCGGCGCCGCCCGCCCTTCGCCCGCACCGCCCTGCGCGCCCAGCGAGAGCCCGCGGGCCTTCGCGTCCTCGAGCTGCTTCTGGACGATGTCCAGCTCCTCCTGCGCCGCGATGGCGGCCTTGACCGCCTCCTCGGCCTTCGACTGCATGCGCGCCACCTTCTGCTTGAGGTGCACCATCTGCTGGCTGTACTTCCCAATGAGCGTGTTGATCTGCGCGGCCTCCGCCTTGGCCCCAGAGAGGCCATAGTTCTGGAGCGCGCGCTGGTGCATGAGTGAATCCCTCTGGTGTCGTGGGATGGACTGCGAGGCAAGCGCGAACTGCTCCTCCGAGAGATTGAGCCACAAAGACTTCTCCTCGGCCGTGAGCTCACGCTTGGGAGGGGGAGACGCCTTGCCTCCTCCCCCCCCACCTCCACCGCCACCACCTCCTTTCCCTCTGAAGCCGTTCTCCTTGCCGCCGCCGCCTCCAGGGATGAAGGCTCCGCCGCCTTTACCCCCTTTGCCGCCGCCGCCGAACCCACCCATGCCCCACCACGGATTTCCCCAGGAGAACTGGACCTGCGGGATGGGGCCTTGAGGGTTCCGTCCGTTGCAGCCTGCCTGCTTGCAAGTGCCTCGGTGCCCGAAGTTGTGGAAGCCACAGGTCCCGCACGTCCACGCCGGCGCCATGGCCGCGTCTCAGCACGAAGGGACCTCGCTCGCAAATCACGGCGGCTCGGGCAGCTCGCCGTGGGTTCAAAGAAAACCTCGGCCTCCTGACGGCCTCGAGAGTGGCCACGGATTGCCAAGGCTAATCGCTGATTCTCGGGCGTCTATAGCCCTTCACAACGTTTAACCTTGAGCCAAAATGGCTACGGACCCTTCTCCTCCTCCTCCTCCTCCTCCTCCTCCTCCTCCTCCTCCTCCTCCTCCCTTCTCCTCCTCCCTCCTCCACCTCCTCCTTTCCCTCCTCCTCCTCCTCCTCCTCCTCCTCCTCCTCCTCTCCTCCTCTCCTTTCTCCTTCGTCTCCCTTCCATCCTCCTCTCCTCCTCCTCCTCCTCCTCCTCCTCCTCCTCCTCCTCCTCCTCTCCCTTCTCCTCCTCCTCCTCCTCCTCCTCCTCCTCCTCCTCCTCTTCCTCCCCTATGCTCCTCGACCTGACGACCCCATCCTGTGCGCCGCGGGGATGGGCGCCTCCCGACGCGCCCGGCGGCTCGACGTTTTGCGCCGACGCCGCCGCCGCCGGCGAGAGCCTGCTGCTCCGGGGAGACGGCCTGTCGTTCAGATCCGCCGCCGCGCCTGCAGCGGCTGGTGTGCGTCGGGCCCCGTTGCCTTCTGCGCAACAGTAACTACACCAGAGAAAAACCCCAACCAATTGATGGTCTGACATGGGATCAATCAATAGATCGATAACAAAATCGATAAAAGATCGACCGGGAAACCCGGAAACCCCGAACCAACCGAGATCGGACCAGAACCAATGACCAAGAGCCCAGGAACCCGAAACCAGGAACCAGGGAACCCAGCCGGCCACCAACATCGGCGGGACACTTTCGCCAAATCTTTCCATTTCCACTAGGACCCCTTCAGTGCAAGCACTGATTGGGGAATGCGTGCCCCCGACGCAACGAGCCCTAGATGCGTTCGTTGTTGTGGCCGAGCCCCTGCGTTTCGGAAGCTCCCAGCAAAACATCGCCCCCACTATAAGGCCTGGGCGGTTTCATGGACCCCACCCCTACCACTCCCGAAGGCCCTCCCCCCCCCCCGCGCCCGCCCGAGCGCGGTGGCGGCATCGTGCAGCAGCGCAACTGGATTGCCGCTCTCGATGACGGGCTTCTCCACCTTCTCCTCTGGCGAGTTGCGGGGCCAGTGTAGATCCCAGCCTTTCGTAACGATTTTCAGCCCTGGCAGCTCTCCCCAACTGTCGGCCCCTGGAGGTCGCTTTCTGGGCTCCTGCAAAGCCATCAACACACCATCCAAGACGAGATACCGGCCTGGCGGAAATGGGTCAAGCAGCGGCAGGGAGACCATTGGACACAACATTCCTACAAAACATAGAAAAGTCGGAGGTCTGGACATGGGAGCCAGAATCGCACCTCGGCGGCGAGACTCGGGGGAAAGCGAGAAAGAAAAGGCCTCCTCGGGAGGCTCGGAAGTCTCCTGGCCTTCCGAGAAATGTTCTGAGCCTTCCCGGGAGACACCCCAAAACTTCTCAAAAGGCTGGAGGCCCACCGCATGCTGAGGAGGACTTCTCTTGCTCGTTTCCCCCCCTCTCGCTCGCCGCCGAGCGCCGCGATGCGAGGCCGGAGGAAGGTCCAGCTTCAGACCGCGCCGCGCCGCGCCACCCGCGCGCCGTCGGCGGCGCGCCGAGGTCCTGGGACCTCGGTGCAGTCGGACCGGGGCCAGACGGACGTGCCTCAGGAACGCGAGACCCTCCGCCGGCCAAAACACGCAAACATCCAATTAACGGGCGAAGAACGGTATAAAAGAAACGTTTTCGCTATCGGGGGCGCCTGTCCCTGGGCGGCTGGAAAGTTTATACCCTTACGGTGGCACCGTAGGGGCATAAACTTTCCAGCCGCCCGGGGACAGGCGCCCCCGACAGCGAAACATATCATTTCATACCGTTCTTCGCTCGCCGATCCAAGGGTGCCCCTCCGCGGGATGCACAAGAAGATCCAACAAGCACGAAGATAACACCAGGTAGGGCACCCGTCCCGAACCGACCTCGGCCGTGTGCCTCGGTCCGACTGCTAAAGTGCCCCCGTTCAAGCGGCCCTGGTCCTTCTCCCCGAGCATCGCGTCCGCGCCAGGCCTGCCGCTGGGAGGATTCACGAAGCGGTCAGGTTCTTCGAGACATGTAGACTGCTGTTAAACTTGATGAGCGATGCTGGTGGGCATTCCCCGCGTTGTCCCCCCTTCCCCTTCCTTCTGGTGTCTTCCGGGGACCCGAATAACCCAGCTATCTCGAAGGCGGGGAGGGCTGGTCTGATTGTGATGTCCGAAGGCGTCAGGCATGAGGGTCAGCCTCGATCAGCCTCGGTGCCGGATGAAATGTTTGGGGCTTTCGTGGGACAAGAAAAATGATCATGGTGCGACTCGCTCAACTCAAATGACAGGACTTTCAGAGCACGGCAAGTTCAGGTCGTGACGACCCCGGCAGTGGTCTCTGCCACCGCGTGGATAACTGCATTTTCAGGGACCGTGGCACACTGTGCCAGCAGGGACTCACGCTGCTGCTCATCCCCCTTGTCTCCTGCTCGATCCTCGGTTCCCCCCTCGATCCCCGGCTCTCCCTCTCGATCGCCATCCCCCTCTCGACCCCCGATCCTCCCCTCCCATCCTCGATCACAATCCCTCAACTCGATCCTCAATCCCCGCCCTCCATCCTCGAACCCCTCCCCCCTCGACCCCTGGCGCCCAATTGGAGCCTCGACCCCCCCCGCCCCCCCATCGACCCTCCAATCCCCCCTCCCTCCGCCGCCCCTCGACGACACCCCCCCCCTCAACGACCCCTCCTCGATCCTCAACCGTCGACCTCCCCCCGCCCCCCTCGACCACCCTCGAGATCATGCCCCCTCGACCACCGACCTAGACGAAGAAAAAACTGCATAAACACACACACACACGCACACACACAGACACACACACACACACACACACACACACACGCACACACACACACACACACACACACACACACACACGCGCACACGCACACACACGCACACACACACGCACACACACACACGCACACACACACACACGCACACACGCGCACACACGCACACGCGCACACACGCACACACACACACACGCGCACACACATACACACACACACACACACGCACACACACACGCGCACACACACACACACGCACACACACACCCACACACACACACACACACACACACACACACACACGCGCACACGCACACACACGCACACACGCACACGTTTGGCGCTCCGCGAGGATTGCTTGGATCCGCCCTGGACCCCCCTCCCCGGCGCGCGGAGCGCGTGAGGGGCGGCGCCCGCTTCGCCGCCGGGGGGGGGGGCAGAGCGCGGATCCAAGAGATCCGCGCGGAGCTCCGAAGGTTTCTGTCTATGCCTTCTTGTATCCCCTCGCCTAGATCCTCGACCCTTCCCCTCGATCCTCCCTCCTTCGACGGCCTCCCCTCGATCCTCGACCCCGCCCGTGGGGAACAAGACACACACTGTGGGAAAAAAACGCACGTGGGAAAAACACACACACACACACACACACACATGTTGGGGACAAAAACACACTGTGGGAAACAAAACGCACACTGTGGGAAAAAAACACACTCTGTGTGTGTTTTTTCCCCACTGTGTGTTTTTGTTCCCACATCCTCGACCCCGCACGATGCCCCCCCTCGCGCCCCGCGGGGCGGGCGGCGGCGGGCGGGCGGCCCGCCTGCGGAGCAGCATCCGCCTCGCCGCAGAGGCGCGCCCGCCCCGCGCCAGCGGCATCGGGTCGGAGAGCTGCCGGGCCAGCGGGAGCGGCTCGGAGAAGCGCCTTCGGCTGCCTCCTGCTCCTCCTCATTATCCTCCTCTTCCCCTGTCTCCCTCCTCCTCCTCCTCCTCCTCCTCCTCCTCGTCCTCCTCCTCCTCCTCCTCCCCTGTCTTCCTCCTCCTTCTCCTCCTCCTTTTTTTCCCCCTCCTCTTTCTCTTCCTCCTCCTCCTCCTTTTCCTCCTCCTTTTCCTCCTCCTTTGCCTCCTCCTCCTCCTCCTCCTCCTCCTCCTCCTCCTTATCCGCCCCCTCCTCCTCCATTCCTCCATTCCTCCATTCCTCCATTCCTCCATCCCTCCATTATTCCATTCGTCCTCCTCGTCCTCCTCGTCCTCCTCGTCCTCCTCGTCCTCCTCCTGTTTTTCCTCCCCCGGATTCTCTTCCTCCTCCTCCTCCTCCTGCTCTTCCTCCTCGTCCTTTCCCTCCTCCTCGTTCTCCTCCTATTTATTTTCCTCCGTTTTTTTTGTTGTTTTCTCCTCCTCTTCTCCTCCTCCTCCTCGTCCTCCTCCTCCCTCATATTCCTCGTCCTCCTCGTCCTTCTCCACTTCCTCCTCCTCCTCCTCTTTGGCGCCTTCGGCGCCTCGCCTCCATCGATCCTCGATGCTCACCCAGCGGCCCTCGATGCTCTCCCTCGGTCTTCCTGCCGCACCTCGGTTAAGACGGGGCCGGGACGAGGATGAAATCGGGTGGGATAAATTTAGAATCTCGGCTCTGGAAGATGTATCGGGCGCTGCGGCCTTTCCATATTATTCCAGAGCGCTCTCAAAAAACTCCGGAACGCTCTGGCACATATGCATCCTCCACCTAGCCCCGTCCGAACGGCCCTCCCTTGATCCTCGCTCGGATCGAACAGCGATGGGGGGGGGGTAGCGGGGAAGGGACCGAGGATCGAGGGAACTCAAATACCCTCTGACCGCAGCCAAGGGGGCGCTCGCACCAGAACGGGCCCGGCCAGGATCGGCGAGGTAATCGCCGTCGCCCGCCCGAACCTCCCCTCGGCCTTTGATCGTTCATCCGCTCTACCCCCGAATCCCCCCCTCGATCCTCGATCCTCCCCCGTCGATCCTCGATGCGATACCCCCCCGACCCGCGATGAGGTACCTCATCCCCCTCAATCGTCGACCGCCCACCCCCCGGATCCTCGAACCCCCGTGGATCCCATGCGGCCGCTCCGCCCCGCGCGCCGCGGTGGCCCCCACACAGCGCGCGACGGGCGCGCGGTTTTCCCTTGGAGGTAGGGTTCAGCTTTCTGGTCCGAGCAGCAGGGCGCGGGGGGCGGGGCCGATCGCCCCCTCGTGCTCCCAACGCCCTGTTTGGACGCCCGAAATGGGTACGGAAAAATGGGCACAATGCCCAACAACAGATGTTGTCCCAAACCAACAGCGGCCGCTGTTGGGCAGGCGGCCTTCTGTCTCGAACGGACACAGGCCGCGGCGGCGTGGACAGCGAGTCCTGTTCAAAACGAACAGGATCCGCTGTTGGGCATTGTGCCCGTTCTTTCCGTGCCCATTTCGTTCGCGCAGACCCTGGGTGCCGGCTTCTTCCCGCCTTTTCGTCCTGCTCGTCGTCTTCGGCCTCGTCACCGACCGCGATCAACTGCGCCGCCTTCGCCCCGCCTCCTCGTCTGCTCGTCGTCCTGCATGGTTCGGTTTCGTGCGTGTATGTGTTGCTCGGTGGTCCAGGATGGTCCTCGATGGTTGTCGCCGAGGAGGAGGAGGAGGAGGAGGAGGAGGAGGAGGAGGAGGAGGAAGAGGAGAGCGAGGAGGAGGAGGAGGAGGAGGAGGAGGAGGTGAAGGGGAGGAGGAGGAGGAAGAGGAGGAGGAGGAAGAGAAAGATGAGGAAGAGAAAGAGGAGGAGGAGGAGGAGGAGGAATGTGAAGGGGAGGGGGAGGAGGAGCTCGTGGCATCTGCCCTGGATGCCCGTGCTGGACGCCCGTGGCCGTCGTGGACGCCGTGACGCCAGGACGGCGCGGCGCCTCCGGAGCCTCGGGGCCCGGCGGCCGCGGCGTGCTGGGTCCGAGGGGCCACCCTCCCACCACCGGCACCAGGAGGAGGAGGAGGAGGAGGAGGAGGAGGGGGAGGAGAAGGAGGAGGAGGAGGAGGAGGAGGAGAAGGAGGAGGAGGAGGGGGATGGGGATGAGGAGAAGGGAAGGAGGAGGAGGAGGAGGAGGAGGAGGCCCTCCTCATCCTCCCTAGTTCCCCGTCGTGTATGCGGTAGTGGTGGTGGAGAGCTTGCGCATCGTGGGTCCTTGAGGGGCCCGGCGAGGCGGGATCCCAAGAGATCCGCCTGGATTCTTGGGGCCCGGCGGCTGCGGCATGCTGGGTGAGAGCGGCGGGTGAGGATCTCACGTCTTGAAACACGTTGGGAGGCAACTGCGTACTGGGAAGTCTTCGTCGGACGGATTAAGGACATGTGCGCCCCATTGGGAGGCTGCTACGACGGATTAGGCCGCGAATTGAGCGGGATAAAAACTGATGAAAGGGGAATCGTCTGGAGTAAGCGGGGTTAAGCCAGAAGAAGCCGGGTTTCGGACCACGGCAAACTCAGAATTTGGCCTCCCAGGAGCTGCACCCCAAAAAACATGAGAGAGCCCAGAACCTGTCGGGTGGGGAGCCACGGAGGGCTCTCCCCCCACGCTTCCTCTTCCTCGCCCTGGTCCCTCGTCCTCAGACCTCGCGAATCCGACAGATCTGTCTTTTTTCAGCGCGTCGTCCAGAATCGTTGTTTGACGTTCCCAAGGTCTGACGAGGGCCCCCCCCGGAGGCCGAACACCGCGAAGACATGCGCATCGTACTGTTCAGTACGGTGGCGGATGGGTCTCCTCCTCCTCCTTCTCCTCTTGAGCATGGTGTTGTGGCACGCGTCAAGGATTTCACACGATTGTCCCCCAAGGTCGAATTTTTCCCTCGTTAAAGCGAACCCTTGCAGGGGCCTGTGAAGAGGGAGCTTGGAGGGAGGGCGTGTTCCAGCATCGTTACGAAGTCTTGGGCTTACAACTGGCCATCGCTCGGACGTCCATTCCCTGTGCATTTTTGCTTTCCTGCGTGGCTTTTTCGCAAACTGATCAAGGATGCGCCCCCATGGTCCTCGCCAAAAGAAAAGTGCACACGTCCGAGCGATGCCAAGACAATGGCCCTCCTCCTCAGACTCCTCCTCCTCGTTCTCGTCCATTCCCTGCCCCCTTCAGGTCCCTTCTGTGCCATCGGCGCGGGGCCTCCGGGACTTGCTGACCTTCTTCAGCGGGGACTGCAGCTCCCGCCGCAGCTCGGCGGAGGAGAGGCCCTGGCCAGGGATACCCAAGAGCCTCGTGCTCGTCCCCCTCTTCTCCTCCTAGTCCCCACCATCCCTCCAGACTGCTCCTTCTCCCCCTCCGTCGCTCCCCCCCTCCTCCCCACCCCCTCCTCCCTCCTGCCTCCTGCCTCCTCCCCCTCCCTCGCCGCTCCCTCCCCTCCATCCCCTCTCCCTTGCTCCTCCTTCTCGCTTTCTCCTACTTCCCACCCCTCCGTCTGGAGGGCGCTGGAGCTGGCGAGCGCACCGGACGGGGAGCAGGGCAAGCGGCGGGCGGGCCCTCGGCGTCCAGCCCGCACTCCAGCCCGACTCGGTGTCCAGCTGCCCGATCATGAGCTGCGACGTTGCCGTGAGCGCCGGACGTGCGTTAGGGGGCCACATGATGCGAACCCTACCCCTACCCCCCACGATTTCTGATGGGGGAGGGCGGGGTTCACTCCGTTCGGGAGCCCCCCTTCAGAAATCGTGGGAGGTAGGGGTAGGGTTCGCATCAAGCTAGCCAGCTCGAGCGAGTCAAGCATGGCATGCCCATTCCCACCCGCCCCCCCCACAACATAAGAAGCAGTGATGGCACAACTGGGGGCTGCGCGGGCATTCCAGTGCGAGTGGAGGATCGCCCAGGACACCGCATCGACGTCCGCGCGGGATGAGCGCCGCGTGGTAGGGGTAGGGTTCGCAGGTGGCCCCCCTGGTGCGTGCGCTGCCACCGCGTGGTAATTACGCTCGCACCAGCGGTTGCAGCCCTGCGGCACGGAGTGCCGAGGGCCGGTTCCCGCAGGAAGGCCTGGCGCAGGCTCCGGATGGAGGCCTAGGGGGCCAGATGCGAACCCCACCCGAGGGGGAGGGTGGGGTTCACTTCGCTCGGGAGCTCCCGAACAAAGTGAACCCCACCCTCCCCCTCAGAAATCGTGGGAGGCAGGGGTAGGGTTCACATCTGGCCCCCTAAGGCCGCACTGCGCCGTGCCTTGCCGCCGAGGGCGAGGCAACTGAACAGCTCAACGGATCTCACCGGCTCGCGTTCTCTAAGGGTAGGAAGGCAACGACTATACACCAACACCGATCCTGGCCAGGATCACCCTGGGCCCAGGATCGGTGTATACGCCCTCCTGCCTTGGGCAAGAAGGCATATACACCGATCCCGGGCCCAGGGTGATCCTGGGCCAGGAACGGTGTTGGTGTATAGTTGGTGCCCTCCGAAAGGGACGCGAAAACGACCACAACCACTGCTTGTCTTTTGTTGCCGCCTTCCAGCCAGCAGAAACACAGCCATGGCTGTGGTCATTTTCGTTAAGCCTGGCACCGGGGAAATGACCACAACCACTGCTTCTTTGTCGGCAGGCTGGAAGGCGGCGCAAACAAGAAGCAATGGCTGTGGCCATTTTCCCGTCCCGCACGTTCTGGCCTGAATTCGCAGTGGTTTGTTTGCCACCGGTGTGGACGTTACACCACAGGCAGAGGCCCCAGGCACACGGTCCGCGCGTGCCCAGGACGGCCGACCAGGAAGGGCGTGGAAAATCTCGCCCGCATTCGGCGAGGTCTATTCCCCCGTCGTGAGGGGGCGCCGAAGGCGATCCTTCGTGCACGAGAGTTGCGAGTGAGTGAGGTCGTCAGTCGCCTCCCGATTTTGTGGCGATGTGGCTGATGTGGCTGATGTGGGACGGTCTGCGAGGAGAGTAGTATCCATCCCAGTCCCCAGGAGGGTGACGCACCTACAGGGCGGGGCGGGGCCATGTCGCACTCGGGACGTCAGCTCCGAGTGCGGGGTGGTTGCGCCTTGCCTTGGGAGCGTCTCCCGAATGGGCATCTGGGTAAACAAAACAGTCCAAAACAGTCCCACCCCCCCGTCTACTTTTTCCTCCCCACCCCTCCTCTCTGGGGCGGGCGGGGGGCGAGCGAATCTCACCGACCCGGCGCGGACGGGAGAGGGCCAGAGGGGAGCTGTCGGCCCTGGCGCTGGGGCTCTGGGGTGAGCCCCGTGGCCGACCCACACCGAGCAGGCCGGCAAACGGAACGTGCAATCAAAGCCTGGTAATTTCCCTCCTGCTCCTGCCCCTCCCCTTCCCGTGACTCGTTTCGTATCGTTTCGGTCGGCTTTGGCGAAGTGTTTCGCGGCCGTGCTCCAGCCTTTGTGCTGTCGTGCGTGGTCGCAGCTCGCAGAAGCCTGTCTCTAGCAAACCGTTCTTGCAAAGGGGGTCCGCGATGGTCTCCCTTCCCGTGACTCGTTTCGTTTCGTTTCGGTCGGCTTCGGCGAAGTGTTTCGCGGCCGTGCTCTAGCCTTTGTGCTCTCGTGCGTGGTCGCAGCTCTCAGAAGCTTGTCTCTAACAAGCCGTTCTTGCAAAGGGGGTCCGCGATGTTCTCCCTTCCCGTGACTCCACATCCTGTTGCTCTTCCACTACCTGGCTGTGTTTCCTCCTTCTCAACCTCTCCTGCCCTCACTTGGTGCTGCGACTCGCAGCGCATCGTCACAATGCACGGCAAGGATACGAGACCCTTGAGCGTCCAGATCGTAGCCCACCGCAACAGTTGACCCTCAAAGGCTGACTGGCGAAATGGGCAAAGGATGAAGCGAACCGGCAAGGACGGCGACTCGTCCTTACTGTTGGCGGCGACTGCTTCTTCGTAGCGATGGCAAGGGCCGAACACTACCCTCTGGAAAGAAACAGCGGGAGCAGCAGTAATGCAACCAGCCGCCGCAGGAGGGCGAGCAACAATAAAACTCCACCTACTATTCCATGCATCAATTGTGCTACTACGCAAAGAGCATGGAACATTCTTTCCACGATGCGAACGATGCAACCATCCGCTTGAGGGGGGCCGAACATGCTGACTGTACCCCCAAATGGGTGGCTGTAATTGGGATCCTCGGTCCGAATCGTTGTTGATGATGACGTTGTTTTTGCCGTCGGTCTCCCCCCGACCCGCGTCACGACCCACTCGCGAAGTGGCCGCGAGCGACCCTCGGCTACACGCAAGAATGACCCTGGGCAAGAGTAACCTTTCGTGCGCGGACGAAGGGCACGCAAGGTGGCCAAATCCAAGCACGCGAGCGGCCGCTATCGCATCGCGTTCAGCGATCGGTGGGACCCTGATTTACCAGCCTGGAGCATATCCCTATCCCTATGCTGGGCATCTCCTCATCACTATGCCAATCTTAGGGATTCCCTTATTTTTTTGGAGGGCGAATCCCTAAGATTGTCATCGCCTTTGGCGTGTCAATTTTAGGGATAGGGATACGTTCGAGGCTGTAGCTGGTGAGCCCGCACCCAAAGGTCCCTCTGGCGAAGGGTCACTCTCCCAGACATGCGGCGTCCTGATTTCCTCAGCACGGCGCCCCCGGAGAGCCGGACCCTTTCCCCACGGGGGCCGGGCTCTGACGGTCTCTGACGGCCTTGGGGCCCTCGACGAGGGCCCCCGAGGGCCGAAGATCGTGAAGAACCTGCGCCCCGAGTTCTCCACGACGCGGTCCTGACGGGGCTTACTGAAGAGGCCCTGGGACACTCAAATAAATCCCGTCAGGAGGGCTTAAAAATAGCACGCGACTTAAAAACCTATCCCAGAGCTATTCTACGTCTTGGTTTTAGACTGGTTCGTTTCGTGTTTTAGGTTTTCAGGTATCCAGTGCTAAAAAATAGCTCTCTGGAAGGTCAGGGTGGGAGCCCTCGCTGGGCCCGAAGACCGTCACAAAACGACGCGGGCTGAAAAACCTGCCCCAGGGAAAGGAGCGGGACTTCAAGGGACCCCGTATTGAAAAAATCAAGACGTCGCATGTCTGGAATCGCGTCGTGTCGACCCTGGCGTTGGTTCCTGACACCGCGGGGATCGTTCAAACTTGAACGATCGGCCGTTCCAATAACGCCGGACCGTTCAACGACGGGCCGATTCTGGGCCACGGGCAGCGTTCAACCTTAAACGCACGCGCTGGGGTCGCCGCCGGTCGACACGACGCGAACCTACCGTACCCGCCAGACCAACCCAACGCAACCCGAAGAACCGAATGTCGGGTGGGGGGGGTACGGGGTTCCAGATGTGCCTCCTCAATGTTCCCCGACACCCCCCCCACTGGAAATGCGGGGCACATCGAAGCTTAAGTCGGGCGTGTCCCCCTACAGGGGGATTTTGGGCGAAACATAGAAACAAATACCCCAAAACTACCCCAAAATGATCAAACATTGTTTTAAAAAAAAAAAAAAAAAAAAAAAAAAAAAAACCGTGCCCTGACATGTTTTTGCCTATTGTCGAATCTTCCCCCTGTAGAGGGACACGCCCGACGTAAATCGAAGCCCTCGGGTGGGGTCGTGATGGTGTGGTGGGCGGTGGCAGATCGGCGCCCGTGGGGGGGGGGCTGGCCGACCCGCCCGCACTGCTCTCAAGAGCGAGATCGGCGCCTGCACCAAATACGTAGCACCCCGCAATCACGACAACAACAACAAACAACAAACAACAAGCAACAAGCAACACACAACACACAACACACAACACACAACACACAGCACACAACATACAACACACAACACACAACAAACAACAAACAACAAACAACAAACAACAATCAACAGCAACAACAACAATAAACAACCCACGACAACAACAGCAACAGCAACAGCAACAGCAACAGCAACAGCAACAGCAACAGCAACAACAACAACAACAACAACGAGAATCCGCATCGCGGAATTCCACTTCAGCCACGCGCCCAAGGACAATGAATGACCGTTCGGTTCAGCCCCCTCGCTCTGCTCTACGCTCGAGCCTGCACTCCGAGCGGCTCGTGACGAGCCTGTGAGGAAGAAGGGATATCGACAAAAAGAATCACGAATGGCCGTATTGGCTTCCCCCTTCGATTCGAACAAAAAACGTGCTCCTGCCGTGTGACCTTGTGCTGAACGATGCCAGGGAAAACCGCCCATCCTGGGTTCAGCTCCTTTCCCTCCCCGTTCCTGTCATCCTCCAACTCCTCGTCCTCCTGCTCCTCCTCCGCCCTCTCCTCACCCCTCATCCTCTTTCCTCCTCCTCCTCCTCCTGCTCACTCCACTCACCCACTCACTTTTCACCCCGTCTGCCTCCCCCTCCGCGCGCTTCCGAAATCGTTGCGGGCCCACCCTGAGAGGGCGGCTCGGACTGCACGAGAACCAATGTGGCCAGGATTGCGAGCCAAAAGTGCCTGGCCCCTCATGTCCAGTAACAAGCATACGACTGGCAACTACTGCGGCTACTGCTGCGCCACCACGTCCGTTCAATCGGTCCCCATCTGGGTCCCAGGCCTGCCACGATGTTGAAGAATTTGGTCTCGGCAGCCGATCTCGCCCAGAGAGCGACCTCGGCAGCATCTGAAGTACCTCTCTCTTCCTCTACCCCTCTCTCTCTCTCTCTCCCTCCCTCTCTGGCCCCCAACGAGGGAGGAAGATGAGACGAGAAAAGGGCTCCTGCAGAAGCGAGCGGGACAGAGAGATAGCTAAATCTGTGTATAAAGGGTGAACATACGTAGAACGCGAACGAGAAACGACAGAGAAAGAAGAGGGAGAGAGCGATCGAGACAGAGGCATATTCAAATCAGCTAGGCCCTATCCTATAAGACGTACTCAATACACATGTGCTCCAGGTGCACTTTCAACATAGGACGCACACGCACATGTACATATATGTACATGTGTATATACGAATGTAAATATATGTATACATACATATGTGTGTGTGCGCCCCCCACACCCATTTATGTTGCATCGATACTTGAACTCACCATTCGTACACTTACTGGTCATCAAACTTCTGTTCAACCGTGCATGCTCATCCATCTTTCCTATTCGTCACTTCTCCGCTGCGTTCTCGTGCTGGGATCAATCTGGAGTCGGCTGGATTTGGAAGCTGCTAGAATCCCATTCGGTTTGAAACATAATCCACTTGGACACAGCTGTATCTGGAATCCGCTCAATTCCAATTCGAATCTAATTGGGCTCCAATCGGACTCCGACTGGTATCAGCTGGATCTGGGACCTGCTCAGTTCCAACTAGATTTCAAATCTGTGCGAATCGGAGTCAAATTGGAATCAACTGGGTCTGTGATCAATCCCATTCGTGATCCGATCCCAATTGTAATCCCATTAGAAACAGCTGTACCTGTGATCTGCCCCATCCCACTTGAATCCTAATTCGATTCCAATATGAAACAAATTGGAATCCGCTGGGCCTTGGATCTGTTCGATTCCAAACCGACTGTACTACCATTTCGATAAGACTATAGATCGAATCAGCTGGACCTGTGGTCTGCTCACTTTGAATTCGGTTATACTTCGATTCCAGTCCGAATTCCACTTGGGATCAGCTGGATCTGGGATGTGCCCAATTCCACTGATAGCCGAATTTACCCCCAATGGAAATCACAGCATAGTCAGCTGGACAGCTGCTCTATTGCACTTCGAATTGAATTCGATTCCAATCGGAATCAAACTTGCATCACCTGGATCTGCGAACTGCTCCATCCCAAATTCGGGGATGGACAGACCCCCCTTTAGTAAAACGTGGTTTAGTGAAAACGACCTGCGGCCCAAACCTGGCGGGCGCAAACCTGGACAATAACGGCCACGGAGCCCTCTCGAGAACCGAAAACGGACAATTCACTAATCGACGTGTCACTGTTGGGGGTTCTGTCCACCCCCGACAAAGAGCTTCAAATGAGATCCCACGAGGAGTCAGGCCCTCTCGCCCGCTCGCGTCCGATGGGCCCCCCTGGAGCCCCAGAACGATTCCAAAGTGGCCCAGGCGGGTCCCCAGGCATACCCAAGAGGGCCCCAAGACGACCCCAAGAGCGCCCAAGAGGGCCCTAAAGCACCACAGGAGGGCCCCAAAGCACCCAGACATACCCAAGAGGGCCCCAAAGCACCACAGGAGGACACTCCCTCGTTGCTCGTCGTCCTGCAAAGTGTTCCGAAGAAGGCCTCCAGAGCCTCACAGAGAGCCCCAACATGGTCCCAAAATGGCCCCAAGAGGCGCGCAGGCGACCCCGAGAAGCCCCCAAGACTCGCCCAAAGGGCTCCAAAACGGCCCCCCGAGAGGCCCCACGATGTCCCACACCCCCTGTCTGCGCAACTTGTTTGAGCATCGTTTTGGGATGGACAAATGGGGCTGTGAGAAACGCCAAGCATGCACTGATCCGCCGACCCCCGCATGCTGGGGGTGAAAAGGCGTGTAAGAAAATTGTGCGGGGGGGTCCGTACGAGCTCGTCGATGCCTTCCCGGGGCCTCCAGAACCTCTCCAAATGGGCAAGAACCTTCAAAATACACCACAGAAGCGCCACGACAATCCAAAAGAGCGTCGAAACGGCTAACAATAGTCCCTCGTTTCGAGACGGCCCACGACGCTCCGAAGACGGCCCAAGAAAGCTCCAAAGAGACCGCCGACAAGGAACTACGAAGCACACATCGCCCCATGCGTTTCGCAACACGTGCCTTGTTTAGCATGCTTGCGTCATCCGTCGGAACAGAATCCAAGACGGCTGACAGGGCCCCCTCGAGATGTTTCCAAAGCGGCCGACGAGGCCCCCAAGACGGCACACCCAAGAGGGGGAGTCCAAACCGATGTTTCGAGCGTGTTCCGCCAAGACGGTCCCAAAGAGCCCCCCGCGAGGCCCCCCCCCCGAGGCGCCCCCACAGGGGCCCCAACGCGCCTGCAAGACGACTCCAAAACCCCCCTGACAGGGCCCTCGCGAGGCACCCAAAGCCCCAAAATGCACCCCAGGAGCCCTCGAAGAGGCCCCAGAGACGCACCCGAAGAGCCCTCCACATCCATCCAAGAGGTTCCAGGCCAACGGCCCACACCTGGCGGCGGGTTGGGGGCGGAAGGCCACTGGATCCCTCCCACGATCGCCGCAGGCTCTGACTCCTGCTGGGGGTCGGCGGAGCGGCGTAAGCCTCTTGAAAGAGTTGCGGTTGGAATCGCAGCCGCCCCCTTCGAGGCCGCCCAAAGCGCTGCGTGTCCAGACGAATTGGACATACGTCGTATCCCCGCATGTGAAATTCAGACGTCCTAAGATTGACTCCAAAACCAAACCTGGCCCAGTACCATCTTTAGAATGTCCGCTCACAATTATATCTCGCGCATCGCACTGCGACGCCTACGTCCATCGCTGCCCGTATCTAACTAAAGTTTCCCAATCGTGTGCACCTGGCCGGTATCTGCAACTCGTTACGCGATAAGGATCTGCATGCACATGACGCGTCAGTAATCAATGCTGCTGTGATGGATCGCCCGCCTCATCCTCAGATGTCTCGAAGGGCTTTCGGCATGAATGGACCAGACCTGAATTCTCGCAGGGTGACCGAGGTCGGGTGACATTCGTTCATATTGTGAGTCGCTGCGAATGCTTCTGCCACATACCCTGGTCGATCTTGTGGCCGGTGAGATTTGCACAGACCGTATGTATTACGACGGGCGCAGGATTTGGCGAGCTACCCCGCCTCACCAGATTGGCACCGCGTACACTAAATCCAATGCCAACCTATTATCTGTGTCGACGGTGAAGAATTCTGTGTCCCGAATCGCTTTGGGTATGAACTGCTCCGGAAAGTTGCATCATGGGGTTACCGGTCTTCTTGGGGTCACTCCTGCGCTTCCTCGTCGCAGCGCTGAAACAAACCTGGATGTTTCTGCACCTTTTATGGGGGTGCATTATATACACCATCAGCCAAACTTTTGTGAGGGGCGCGTGAAGGAGGGCCCCCCGTAACGAACGTGTCGGCTACTATACGCGAAGCCTGGTGGCCAAGCTTGGCTCCAATAGGACCAACATGTACGATCGGGCGAGATTGTTTCTAGAATTTAGCTAGGGCAAGTCCGCCGATCTGGCGTGTGAGCTTGACAAAGTCTCAGCTACAGCCTACAGCTTAGAGCCTGAGCTTCAGCCCTGCTGAAGGGGGGGATGGGGGGGGAAGATATGTGGTCCGCTTTCCGGGGGAGGCTTCTCCAGGCCCGCGAGAGCCCCAAGACGGGCCAAGAGGGCCCTAAGACCCCCCAAGACGGGCCCAAAGCCCCCGAGACGCCCAAAGAGCGCTCCAAGACGCCGAAGATGACCTCCAGACGGCCCAAGAGGCCGCCGAGACGCCCCAAGAAGCCTCCAAGAGAGAGGCCAAAATCATACATGTTACGATGGTTTTGGAAGGATTCTCTCCTTCCTGCCTTTTCGGCTTCCCGACGCTCCAAGACGGCCCCAGAGGCCCCCAAGATCGCTCCAAGACGGCCCAAGAGGCTCCCAAAATGCCCCCAAGATGGCCAAAGAGCGCCCCAAGACTGCCCAAATTACCTCCAAGACGGCCCCAAAGGCTCTCAAGACGGCTCCAAGAGGGGAGCCAGACGGTGAACCCGAACGGAATTTCGAGCCCTCGGCCTCCAGAAGCCCCCTAGAGGTCCCAAGAGGCCCCCAAGAGGCCCCCAAGAGGGCCCCAAGAGGTCCCAAGAGGCCACCAAGAGGCCCCTAACAGGACCCAAGAGGCCCAGAAGAGGTCCCCAAAAGGCCCAAAGGAGGCCGCGAGGGTCCCCACAACGGCCCCCAGGATGCCTCAAAGTGCACCCATGAGGCCCCGGAGACACCTAACAATAGCATCAAAAGCGCCCCGGATCGGCGGCACTGGCCGGAGGCCACTACAATATTGCGTCTGCGTTTTTCGTTTGAGGGTATATCAGTCCATCCTTGCTGCACGCATGGTTGCTCAACGCACACGTTCCAAATACTTCCTCCACAAGTGTGGCATAAACGCCGATGTGTCTCCTCCAAGCCCGTCATGTTTATGTCATCTACGTGCGTTGATGTCAGCCGTTCGTTTCCGTTTTCAAACTCCTGGTCGAAAATCGTGGGCTGGAGACCGAGAATGCGAGTTGTGATCCGTAGCTTCAGGGAGGAAACACGCGGAGCGTCCGTTGTGCCAGTACTTGGACCCAGGCAGAGGGGGCATCGCCACCTTTCGGTGTAGATGCCAAATCCTGGCAGTGAGCGAAGAATCTGCGCGCGGCCACGCGGCAAGGTGAAGCACAGCATGCGTTCCTGCTACTCAGTGGCTTCCATCAACTCGGCATCGGTCAGCCCTTTCCACGATGCCGAATCGATGTCCATGGAAGCTTGTATCCAATTTGGATGGCAAGCCAATAAGCTAACCACACGCTGATGAGGCCGAATTGCACTAGGAACTAGTTCAAATGTATTCGTTAACCGTCGGATGCTCATTGGGGGTCTCAGATCCGTTTCCCCTCGAAGGAACGTATATCAAGACAGCTTGTTTCCAAACGTGTCAGTCGTAGGACAATTCGGGCTGCTGGCGTAACTTGTAAAGGCACTGGATGGCATGCTCAAAACTAGCCCAAATTCATTGACGATCGATATTACAAACCGTGTCGCAGAGAGATCATACTGTGCGTTTCCCAAGCCATGTGCTCGATAGCCTTAGTGCATGATGCTCCCTCGGAAACAAGAAGAAAAACAATTTCGGAGACTCGGCGCAGGTGGAGCGTATTGGGTGGTGTGGGGTCGGATCAAAGGAGGGCGGGTGCGAACCTGAGTAGGCCAGCCCCACCACTCAGTCGAAAACATCGTTTTCGTCGGTGATGCATCATGTATTATGTATGGGATGTATGGTAATAAATGTGGTGCTATGAACAAGATGGGCATGCTTTCCCGCAGACAGCGCACACATCGTGTCTGGGCATATAGGGTGCGCGTGCCACGAGCACGCGAGCCGAAACAGCAGCGGATAGAGAACACCATGCCACCCCTACAATTCCCTTAATGTCCGTTTGGCGGCCCTCCGGGGATCCTCTCATGCCGCCTTGGAACATTGTCGGCCCTCTGGGGCCCCTCTGAGCCGTCTCAGGGGTCTCAAACGGTGTTGGGGCAGTCTTGGGGCTTTCTGGGCTGTACTGAGCCTCTCGGCGGCACTCTCGGTCCTTTCCTTTGGAGACCTGCGATCCTCTTGAGCCGTCTGGGGGCCATCTTGGCTCGTCATGAAACCATTTTGGGGCCTCTTGGGCGAAACGGGGGGGTCTTCTGATCCGTGGGGCTTTCAGACGCTGGGAAAAACGATAACACCCAAACCAATCAAAACACCCCCGGCTTGCCCGCGATGGCTTTCTTAAAAAATCGTCAGGAACTCGTGGGGGGACTGTCTGTGCCGTGTCTGGGACTCTCGGACGCCCTAAACCAAAAGAGAGAGCTAGCGGGCCGTCTTGAGAGGATCGGGGGCTGGCTGGAGGCCCTATTGAACTTTGCAAGGGGCAGTCTTCGGCCGTGTGATTCGATCCAGAGGCCATCTGGGCACCCTGGGAGACGCCCGATATCGCTAGGGCCCCATGAAGCCGTCGTCTAGGAGACTTATTGGACCGTCTCAGGGCTGTTTTGGAGTGGTCACGGGGCCTTGTGGAGATGTGCGAAACGCGAACAAGAATGTGCCTGCTGATGAGGCGGAACTCATCACGCTGAAAAAAGATGAAACACATGAAAAACACACGGTCGTCGATTGATAGTTACGTACGGGGGCCGGAACATTACTCGTTAATCGTATAGTCTGGGCAATGGGCCACATGTATGCCGTGCAGGGTCAGCAACACAACCAAACACTCTGAACAACAGGGAGGCTATACCACGTAAGTGTGTACCATAGCGGGTGCGTCGTAACCGTGGCTTGCTGACAGCAGTGGCAGGATACACATCTGGAGCGGAACAACGAACATCTTGACAGCAGAAGCTCATCTGGGACGGGCAGGCTGTTATTTGGAACACATCTTAGGCGTTCTGATAAAAATGCGAGAGGGTAGATCAAACCATGGGACATCGGTGAGGACCTTGGTAACTTTGGTTTAAGGCTGACGCAAACGCTGCAAACAAGGAACAATTCTCTCACTGGTTTCCGCAAAAACGAACAGCCGCCTAAGAACGTATTCGATACGTCTCATTGCAACCAGCTTGGGTTCCCCCACCCACCACCGCGGGACCAACTTCGCCTGGTGTGTGCGCATGCGGCTTGGCGGTTGCGCATGCGGGTTGACTTGTCCTCAACGTTGGCTCGGGCCGTGGTGTGACAACATGTCAAAGCGGCTAAACAATCAAATGCACAACGCACGCGCAACGCGCCAACCCGCATGAACAATCATTATGAACCTGGTCCTGGGGGGAAGGGGTGCACGCTGACCGATTCGTAGGGTCCGAATCAGAACCCCTTAGACTTCCCCACACCTCGCAAGCCAATCGGATTACCATGCGACACATGGTTTTGAATCGGCCCTGTGCACGCTCCGCGCAATCGTACGAATATATACTCCGGGATACTGTCACCTGTCACGTTGATGGCCACGCCTGCTGTAATGACAGCAGCGGGATGGTTACAAGTCCCCTGGGTTCAAGGCCACTTCCCACTCAAAAAAACACGACGAAGCATGCCCTCAACTTTGCTGAAACGTGGCTTTGCCCCAGGCCGCGCTAACGGCTATGTTGGTTAACGTCGATGTTGGGACTCTGGTGTTTGCAACTCCGAACTCGCGCAGGACCAATTGTAAAGGTTGGCCACGAACCACTCCCACCTAGGATAACGAAACCTGCATCGCGCGGGTTTCGGGATCTGAGGTGGACCCACCTCCCTGACGCGCGGAGCGCGCCAGGGGCGTCGCCGGAGGCGGGGGCCCCAGCGAGGATTCAAGAAATCAGCGCAGAGCGCGCCAATTTTTTTTGCTTTGGCGTGTTTTCTTCTTCTTCAACAAAAAACAATTCGGAAATCGCTCCGCCCACTCTGCCGGCAACCGCAGTCCTCACTGCATTGACCTTGCAGACGTGCTGCAGCGGATTTTTTCGTGGATTCCTGTCAGTGTGAAACCCCGAAACGGCGGGCGAAAAACGACGTGAATTTCAAGTGGAGTTGTTTTGTTGTAGCTTCCATTCCTGACCAACAAACAAGCCGCGCGAAATTCGCTTCCAAATCCGGAACGAAATTCTGCACGATAATCCGGACCCATCCCGTGGTTTTCCGAGCGGAATCCGCTCTGCGATGTTTCGGGAGCGGCTAAGAGGGGGGTGTCCAAGAGGGGGAGGTGCAAATCATGACCGGCGGCATTTGCGCGGCCCAGCGGGGGGGCCAGGGACGTAATGAAACAAGTAGAGGCACCATAAATTCTGGGGGGATATCATAGCCCCCGCCATGATATCCACCCCCCTAGTCATCACCCCCCTCTTTTCCGCCCCCGAGCTTCGAAATCTGGAACGAAATTCTGCACGAGAATCCGGACCCATCCCGTGGCTTTCCGAGCGGAATCCGCTCTGCGATGTTGGCGATCGAACAGCACGCACCCATACCTATAGGGGGGATGGAGGAGGCCATGGGTGCGTGTTGTCGGATGGGGGTCCCCGCTCGAACGGGAGTTTCCCCGAGGGTCCGACAACTCGCACCCATACCCATAGCTCCTTTCGACCCTCCTATGGGTATGGGTGCTCGTCGATGTTGGCGACAGGAGTCCACCCCGCCGGGAAGCCCGAGGCGGCGAGCGGGCGAACCCTCGGGCGGACCGCGCGCCCGCTCGCCTGGGAACGGCACGCGGGGCGCACCGAGAACGCATGGGGGGGGGCGGAGAGAGGAACAGGCAGAGGGAGCTGCTCCTCCTCCTCCTCCTCCCTCCTCCTCCTCCTCCTCCTCCTCCTCCTCCTGCTCCTGCTCCTCCTTCCCTCTCCTCCTCCTCCTCCTCCTCCTCCTCCTCCTCCTCCCTCCCTCTTCCTTCCCTCTCCTCCTCCTCCTCCTCCTCCTCCTCCTCCCTCTTCCTTCCCTCTCCTCCTCCTCCTCCTCGTCCTCCTCCTCCTCCTCCTCTTCCTCCCCCTCCTCCTTCCCCTCCTCCTCCCCTCTCCTCCTCCTCTTCTTCTTATGATTAGTATTCTTCTTGTTATTATTCTTAATCGTATTATTCGTATGCTGCTTATCTTATTTCTTATTATTGTTAGTATTATTAGTAATAGTATTACTATTCATAGTATTATTAGTATCAGTATCATTCGTCTGCTTATCCGTATTATTCTTCTTCTAATTAGTATTAGTAATAATCTTCGTTTTATTTGTATTATTATGCGTGGTGCATATTCTTATTCTTCTGATTATTATTATGATTATTAGTATGCTTATTATTATGCTTGTTATGCTGCTTCTGAGTATTAGTATTCTGATTCGTATTAGTATTACTAGTATTCGTCACGTTCGTCTTCAGATTCGTCTTCTTATTCGTATTATTCTTTGTCTTCTTATTAGTAGCATTATTATATTTATTATTATTATTCCTCCTCCTCCTCCTCCTCCTCCTCGTCCTCGTCCTCGTCCTCGTCCTCGTCCTCGTCCTCGTCCTCGTCCTCGTCCTCGTCCTCGTCCTCGTCCTCGTCCTCGTCCTCGTCCTCGTACTCCTCCTCCTCCTCCTCCGTCTCCTTCTCCGCCCCCGCCTCCGCCTCCGCCTCCTCCGCCTCCGCCTCCTCCTCCTCCTCCTCCTCCTCCTCCTCCTCCTCCTCCTCCTCCTTCCTTTCCTCCTCCCTCTTCCTTCCTCCTTCTCCTCTCCTCCTCCTCCTCCTCCTCCTCCTCCTCCTCCTCCTCCTCCTCCTCCTCCTCCTCCTTCTCTTCCTTCTCTTCCTCCTCCTCGTCCTCCTCCTCCTCCCTTCTCCCGCCTACCCCCCCCCGCCCATCATCCCCGCCCACGGGAAGGCCGACAATCCGAGGGTGGGAGGCACCGATAGAAGGGGCTACCGAACTGAGCGACGATCAAACATATGTCTGAAGCGAGATGGCACAGCGACCTTACGCGGTAGCTCACGCGGGCCGAGAGCGCGTACGCTACGCTGGAAGCGAGGGCGCTTACGCGCGACCTTATGCGAGTACGTTGCGCGCCATTGTCGGCGCAGACGACCTTGCGTCGCTCACCTGGGATCAGCGACTCGATGCAGATAGGCGGCAGCCTTCCAACAGCGGATCTACACGTTCCTGGGTAGGGGTGGACCATCGGGCCCCCTATCGGCGATGAATGGGCGATGGGGGGTCGATGCATCCACACCTGACGTACCCCAAGAGAAATTGAAAAAGGCCGAGCACGCACAGCGTCGGAAATGCTCAGTGATCATCGGGAAATGTGTCAGCGACACCGCATGCCTGTCGACCAAGACCTTCCAATGCGACCGCAGGCAGCGCACTGAGGGCCGACACAGGCCGCGTGCAGGCGAACGGGGCAACCCACACACATTGGGCTAGCACACGCCCTGAGGATCTTCGAAACGCGCTGGCGGGGGCTAGGCGCCAACCTGGGTCAGCTGGGGCCACGTCGCGAACCCTGGCCAGCCACCCACGAGGCAGCTCCCAAGACTTGAGCAGGGACCGACCGTCCCGGCATTCCTATAGTCATACCACGAAATGTTCTTAGAACCCAAAAGTGTTCTAAGAACAAAAACAATGTTCTTAGAACATAAACACGATGTGTTAAAACAAGACAGACCCAGCCAGAAATGTTCTAAGAACATTTCGTGGGGCCCTATTTTTCGTCGAAAATCCCTGTAGAAAGACAGGCCCGACTTAAATAGGGGCTCCGAGGACCCCGGGCCAGCCGCAGGGGATCGCCCGATCCCCGTTGGAGCCGACGCCGGCTGCGTGCGCCCTGGCTGGGGATGGCCCCACGGCTGAGCCCGCGGCGTCGACTGCCCAGCAGGCTTGGTGGTCAGGCTGCGCATGTTACGCCGAATCGTGCTCCAGTTCGTCGAGTTGCCGCCCATGTGCGACGCGGAGCTGGGATGCGACGAGCCTGGGGGAACAAAGAGGCGTCTCGATGCTGCTGCTTCCGAAACTTCTCCGAGGCTCTTTCCTGACCAAGACTCCGAGGAAAGTCCAGCCGTGACGACAGGGGCCCCCAAAGAGGCCTAACATACACACGAAGACCATGGAAAGGTACACCCTGCGAAATGCTTAAGAAATCATGGGTTAAGAAATTCATAGTCTCAGAAATTGAATGTAACCCAGAACTTCTATCAAAATCTTGGGATTTACATTGAAAAATTAAAAATAATCGAGACTCTGGACGAAAACTCAGGTTTTCTTAAGCATCGCCTACGTATCGGTATCGGTATACTTTCCTACTTTGAGCGCCGCCTGTCGGGTCCGCGAAGAGCTCCTCGGCATTCCGAAGGGCGGCCCAGTTCGCCGAGCGAGGGGAAAGTCCAGCATCCACCGGCGCGGACCTCTCGACGAGGCCCTTCGGCAGTGCTGCCGCCTGCCGGAGGAGGGGCGCCATCCATATATCCTCCTCCACACAAAAGGCCCCTGGAGAATCGGAGGGACTCGCGTCCGCTGCTGCTCTCGGTGTCGGAGCCCGTCCCGAGACCCTGAGATCGTCAGACATACGACCGAGGACCAAGGTTAGGTCGGGCATGTCCCCTTACAGGCCGATTTTGGGCGACAGACAATATATATATATATATATATCAGACAAGCAAACCAACAAATACTCAACAAAGCGTCCCCAGACTATGTTTTGCCTATTCTTGAGTGTTCCTTCTTGTAGAGGGACAGGCCCGACGTAAGACCAGGGATGGGCTGAGAGCCCCGGGGCCTGACGGCTTGAACGAAGACTCGCGCCATCGGAGAGCCGCGTGCTATCCTCCCGCACACCTCCGCGGGCCCCCTCGGCACGGCCACTATAGGCTGCGAGGAGGGAGCTCCCTAGGGAGATCGAATCCCCTGGAACAAGTGAAGCTGCCCCCTGTCGGTTGTGAGGACATTTGGGTATGCCTCAAAAGTTAAACTTCTGACCAAAGCTTATGCTTCTCAACGTTGAAGAAGCAAGCGTTAACCTACTGGAAATGGTGCAGGGAGTAGGGAACTCCGAATTCCCTGCTCCCTGCACCAGTTCCAGTTTCTCCTGTTTCCAGTGTCACAGTGTTGTTGTCTGCTTCTTACTGCAAAGCTGTTCCTGTCCGCGCGAAGGGTTGGGAGCAAGAAGCCGCCCTGGTTAGCGTCGCCCCTCGAGGCCAAGATCCCTCGCAGATTACGTTGTATTCGCGTCCCCGAGGCCACGATCCTCTCGTAAGTTACACCGCATTCGCGCCTCCGAGACAACGATTCCAGTTAGATTACGCCACATTCGCGTTTCTGGGGCAACGAACCCCTGTAAATCACGCCACTCTCGCGCCCCCGAGGCCGCGATCCCTTAACATTTAAGCCACATTCGCGCCCCCGAGGCCACGATCTCCTATAAGAGGCGCCCAAGACGCGCCCAACAGGCCTCCGAGACGCTCAAAGGATACCCCACAAGGCCGCAAGAGGCCCCCAAGAGGCGCCCAAACCGCCTCTAAGAGGCCCCCGAGGGGCTCCCCACGACACCCCAACACATATACAAAAGGCCTCAGACCAACAACCCGGGCACGGTGGCAGGATAGACAGAAGGCCACCAAGGGAACGCCAACGTTTCTATATGCGCTGATACGTTCGCGCCCTCGAGGCCACGATCCCGCGCAAATTACACCACATTCGCGCCCCCGAGGCCACGATCTCCTATAAGAGGCCCAAAGAGGCGCCCAAGACGCGCCCAAGAAGCCTCCAAGAAGTACCAAAGATACCCCACAAGGTCGCAAGAGGCCCCCAAGAGGCGTCCAAACCGCCTCTAAGAGGCCCCCGAGAGGCTTCCCACGACACCCCAACACACATACAAGAGGCCTCAGACCAGCAACCCAGGCAAGGTGGCAGGATGGACAGAAGGCCACCAGGAGAACGCCAACGTTTCTATATGTGTTGATACGTTCGCGCCCTCGAGCCCACGATCCCGCGCAAATTACGCCACTTTCGCGCCCCCGAGGCCACGATCTCCTATAAGAGGCCCAGAGAGGCGCCCAAGACGCGCCCAAGAAGGCCCAAAGATACCCCACAAGGTCCCAAGAGGCCCCCAAGAGGCGCCCAAACCGCCTCCAAGAGGCCCCCGAGAGGCTCCTCACGACACCCTAACACATATACAAAAGGCCTCAGACCCACAACCCAGGCACGGTGGCGGGATTGGCCGAAGGCCACTGGGATGATCCGCCGCCCCCTTTCGATTTATCAAAGGGGTGCCTAGCGTGCCGGACTATATGTCTTTTGGTTTTGGTTCTTTTCCAAAAGAACTCCCCCTGGGGCTCCGGCGCGTCCCGCCGGACACCCAGAAACTGCGCAAGTTCATGCCTGCTCCGCCCCAAAATGGCCCAAGATGGTCCCAAGACGGCCAAGATGGCCCAGGATGGCCTCCAAGATGCCCCCAAGACAGCCAAGATGGCCTCCAAGACGGCTAAGATGGCCCCAAGATGCATCCAAGACGGCCCAAGATGGCCTCAAAATGGTCTGAGACGGCCCAAAAGGGCCGCAAGAGGCCTCCAAGACGGCCCAAGAGGCTTCCGAGAGGTCCTCCAGGAAGGCCCGAAGAGGCCAAAATCACAGATTTTCCCAAGGTTTTCGAAGGATTTTGGAATTTGCGCCTTTTCGGCTATCCGACGGCCCAAGACCGCCCAAGAGGCCCCAAGATCGCCCCACCCAAGAGGTCTCCAAGATGGCCCAAGTGGCCTCCAAGACGGCCCCAAGAGGGCCCCAAGACGGCCCAAGAGGCCTCCAACACGCCCAAGATGGCCTCCAAGACGCCCAAGATGGCCTCCAAGACGGCCCCGAAGCGCTCCAAGAGGGCCCCAAGTCGGCCCAGAAAGGCCCCCTAAGACGCCTCCCGACGGCGTCAGACGTGCCAGGAACCCGCCAAGATGGCCGAAGTTGGCTCGAAGCTGGCCCAAAACGGCCGAAGAGGCCCCCAAGAGGGCCTCCAGGAAGGCCAGAAGAGGCCAAAAACATTGCTTTTCCTTAGGTGTTTGAAGGATGTTGGAATTTGCGCCGTTTCGGCTTTCCGACGGCCCAAGACGGCCCAAGAGGCCCCAAAGATCGCCGAAAGATCGCCCAAGAGGCCTCCACGATGGCCCCAGAACGGCCCAAGAGGGCCCAAAGACGGCCCCAAGAGGCCCCAAGAGGCCCCCAAGACGGCACAGGAGGCCTTTAAGACGCCCAAGGTGGACTCCAAGACGGTCCTGGAGCACTCCAAGACCGCCCCAAGACGGCCCATAGAGGCCCCCTAAACGGCTTCCGACGGCGTCAGACGGACCAGGAGCCCACCAGACGGCCGAACATGGCCCTAAGATTGCCCAAGACGGCCCAAGAAGCATCCAAGAGGGCCTCCAGGAAGACCCGCAAAGGCCCAAATCATTGATTTCCCATGGGTTGTTGAAGGATGGTGGCTTTTGCTTTTTTTTGTTCTGCCTTCCGACGGCCCGAAACGGACCAAGTGCCCCCAAAGATCGCCCAAGAGGCCCAAGACACGATCCGAAGAGGCCCCCAAGACGCCTCCAAGACGGCCAAAGAGGTCTCCAAGACGCTCAAGATCGCCTCCAAGACGGCCCAAGAGTCCTCCAAGACGTCCTCCAAGAAGGCCCGAAAGGGTCAAAATGGCCTCCAGACGGCCAAGAGGACCTTCAAGATGCCCACGTGTTCCCCTAAGGCTTTCCAAACCGATTCGGGGAACATATGGTCCGATAGCTCGGGAGGTCTGGGCTCAACGTTCGGCCACATAGGCGCTTTCAAAAAGGCAGGGGGCGGCGGTGATTCGCCGCAGGCGTCTTCGATTATGCGCTGGTGATTCCGATCCGCCCCCGCATGCTGTTCCCAGATGCGCCAAGGCAGCGCCGAGACGCACCGGCGCGACTCTGTCATATCCCATTATGATACAGAGGGGGCCGGTTGCAGGGGGCGAAGCCCTTGCGGATAACCACCACCTCCTCATCTACTTGTTGGCATGTGGCCCGTGACTTGCACGCGCTCGTCGCCCCCACCCTGAGCATATTTTCCCGCAAACCCTTCCTGCATGCCCCGACAAGGTTTGCCCCGCCCAGATCGGCCGTTTCAGAAAACAGAAACACCACCCTCAGGACAAGCACCCCGACAAGCGATACCGCTTAGCAAACTCGCCCAAGGACGGAATCGGAAATGGCAGGACTGTTCAGAAAACGACCAAGGCCCTTCAGTAAACGCCAGGCACGTGGGTCGGGGTGCCCTTCCCTCCATCGAGGCTTGACAATCCCTCTCCGATTGCCTTCAAGATGCTTCCCCCGCCGATGCTTGCGAATCGGGCCAGATTTCGCGCACCGCTCCGCGCACCGCGCAACACGCTTCTCGATCTCGCGCCGCCCGCCGCAGAAGAACACCAATGGGCAAATCCCTTCGCGACCCCCTCGAATGACCTGGCCCGTGCCCGTCCGCCTCCGCGCCTCCCCACCCCTGGACGTCGGACGTCGTGCTCTTTCCCCCTATGACCTGCTGTGGCCCCCGGGTTGGCACCAAGCAGGCGGACCCCGAGGGAAACGAGCAGGAGGAGGCGGGAGAGGCGGAGGGGGGGGGAGGAGGAGGAAAGGGAGTAGGAGGAGGAAAGGGAGTAGGAGGAAGAAGGAGGAGAGGAGGAGGAGGAGGATGAGGAGGAGGAAAGGGAGTAGGAGGAGGAAGAGGAGGGGCCCCTCAGCACCCGTCTGCTCCATGGCGACCACAGATAGCTTCCGACGTCGTTCCTCCTGGGGCCAGCTGCTCGTCGGAATGCTTTTTCGTTCTACGGCCCCTGGGGCCAACTCGGGATGCAGAGGTCCCTCGAACTCTGGAGGCCGAATATGATGAGGAAGAACGACGGGGTCGAACGACCCACAGCGCCAGAGGCTTACGCTGGCAAGTCTTGTATCCAGATCCACTGCGCGTCGGATCTCCGGTACGCCCCAGGACCTCGAGGCGCATTGGATATGCATGAACATCTGGCCTCGCTGGAGGCCAATTCGACAGCGCTGGCGGTCACCCAGTGAAGTCATAGCGGAAGCGGGGCAGCGGAATCGCAAATTGCGCGCTGGGAGGCGAAGGAAGCAGAGGCAGTCGGAGGGGAGGGACAGTGACATGACAAAGCCTTTCGGAGGTCCGCGTGGGTCTCTCGAGTCGGCGCCGGGGCGCTGGGCCAAGCCCGTCCCTGTCAACGCTGTCGGCCGCGCCAGGGGCGGCGCCGCCAAACAGGGTCCGAGCGCAGAGCCGGGAGGTCCGCGAGGCCCTGCAAAGTTTGTGTTGATTTCCAAAGGGCTTATAGGCGACCCCTCCTCCTCCTCCTCCTCCTCCTCATCCTCCTCCTCCTCCTCCTCCTCCTCCTCCTCCTCCTCCTCCTCCTCCTCCTCCTTCCTCCTCCTCCTCCTCCTATCCTCCTTCCTCCTCTCCTCCTTCCTCCTCCTCCCCTCTCCTCCTCCTCTCATCCTTCCTCCTCCTCCTCCTCCTCCTCCTCCTCCTCCTCCTCCCCTCCTCCTCCTCCTCCTCCTCCTCCCTCCTCCTCCCCTCCTCCTCCTCCGATGGATGTGCCCCCGGGGGGGGGGGGGGGCGTTGAGGGAGGGCGCGCCCGCAGAAGCAGGGCCCGAGGCCCGCGCGCAGCCCCCCGGGAAGGGGGGGGGGGGAAGGCCCGAGGCCGCCTGGGACATGGCGCGGAGGGCCCGTCCACTCGGGCTGGGCTGGCCTCCTCCTCCTCCTCCTCCTCCCGCCTCCTCCTCCTCCGCCTCCTCCTCCTCCGCCTCCTCCTCCTCCTCCTCCGCCTCCGCCTCCTCCTCTCTCCTCCTCCTCCTCCTCCTCCTCCTCCTCCTTCTCCGCCTCCTCCTCCGCCTCCTCCTCCGAGCTCACGTGGCTGATTTTCCCGCCGCCTCCCGGCGCAGGGGCGGCCATGAATCGAGGGATGGGCCCCTCGGTGGGGCCGAAACCAGCTGCATGCAGCAGATTCCGTAACCCCCCCTCTCCCAATCCCCCCCTTTCGTCCGGCCCGATCCACGGCGGTGGACAGACCTCCCTTTGGTACAGTCGGGCTCGATTGGACAGGACACGCGAGAGGACACAAGACCCTTGCGAGGGCCACATTGCCACAGGAGTGTAAGAAGGCACGCGTCGCGAGGCACAGGACACAAGGGTACCCTCGAGCTGGCAGGGTCGAGCTACTAATCCGGGCCGGCTGTAAACCTCCCTTTAGTGCAAACGGCCTGGGACCGAAACCGACGGACCTGGACCCGCAAAAATTGACGGCCGCGACGCCCTCTCGCGAACTGAAAACGGCCAATTGGCTCATCGACGTGTCAGGGGAGGAGGTCTGTTCACCCCCGAAGTCCACGAGAGACCTCCCACAAGAATCGGGTCGGGCGAAAGGGGGGGATAGCAAAGGGGGGGTTGGAGAAACACTTCACGTGGCTGACTTTCCTGGCGCGAAACCCAACCCTGCTACCCCGGGATGTCCATGGGCTTTTGGCGTGGGAACGCCACGCCGTCCACCGCAAAGCCAGCGAAACCTCAGGAAACCCAGGGCTCCCTGGAGGCAGGCAGGGTGCTTCTTGGCATGGGCCCCCACTGTAGGAGGGGGCCATGCCATCCATGCAGACATCGCGGCCCCGGCCACGAAGACCCCATCTCTCCCCATACAGCCAAGACCCGGAAAATGAGGACCGCTTGGGGCTCCGTCAGGGCTCGGGTTTGCGGGCCGTTCCGTTTCATCTCTGCCGTGGAAGCTGCTTGCGGCCCAAGCCCGCCGTGACTGGAACCATGGCTGGACCCAAACGCCGTGTTTCGTCTTGTTGCCCGTCTTGCCCGACCTGTTTTTTCCTGCACCTCCCTGGCAGAACGAAGAACAGCGAAAAAGCAACGGCCGAAGCCCAGCACGACAGCGGTCGGGCCCAGCCCTGCCTGGAGAAGCCCACCCGCTGCTCCCGGTGGCGCTCCCCGCTGGTGGCACGACGGCTGTGCTCGTCTCCCCCCCGCCGGCCGCTCCCCGCCCCTGCCGCTTGGTCCCGCCCGCCCCCCCCCGCCCCCCCCCTGGGGAAACCGATGACACCAGAGAATAGGGGAACAAAACATGGCATAAACAGAAAAACTCGGAGGTCCGCGCGGATTTCTCGGATCGGCGCTGGGGCTCCCCGGCGGCGCCTCCGGCGCCGCCCCTGGCGCGCTCCGCGCGCCAAGGGAGGGGGGTCCAGCGCCGATCCGAGAAATCCGCCCGGACCTCCGAGTTTTTATGCTTATGTCAATTTTTGTTCCCCTAGAGAAAGAACCCAATCCGTGGACGTCAGGGGGTGACTACCCCTGACCTTCCAGGAGGGCTAAACAATAGCACGCGACTTAAAAACCTATCCCAGAGCTATTCTACGTCTTGGTTTTAGGCTGTTTCGTCCCGTTTTTTACGTTTTTAGGTCTCCAGTGCTAAAAAAGAGCTCTCTGGAAGGTCAGGGACTGGGAGGAAGTCGTCGGAAGGATCCAGGAGGATCGAGCCCCACTTTGGGGGGCGGCCACGCCCGATGAGCAGGAGTGAGGCGGACGGAAAGCGGATCAAGCCGGACTTCGGACCAGGGCAAAGTCAGAATGTTTGACCTCCCAGGAGTGAGCGAGTGAGTGCAAGGCGGGGCAGGCACGCGTAACAGTAACTAGTACACATGCTTGCCAGCGTGGGCCCCGAACAACGTGTGCATCGCACCTGGATGCGCATGGAAATGGGTGGCGACCTGCAAGCGCATGGTGACTAAAGGCAGACCCCCGTGCCGCCGCGGTGCGCTCAGCCGAAAAGGCCGAAGGACATCCGAATGGGTGGTTCAAATTTGGCAGGCGCCATGCCTGGCCGCAATTTCGCTGCAGGGCCCGAAGAGGCGCCCGAATGCTGATCCCTCGTGGGATTTAAAACATGTGTGGCGTTCTCGCCTTTTCGGGCATCCGTCGGTTCGACACCGCCGAAGGAGGCTTCCAAGACAGACGACCTCAGAGGGCCCGTCGACGGCCCGATCAGTCCTCGGCACGGCCCCGCGACTGCCCGAAGAGACCGAGCAGACGGCGGAGATGGCACCAAGACGGCCCCCATTGAGTCTCAAGACTGCGCCACGAGAGCCCAGGACAACCCCAGGACGGCCCGAATGAGCTCCCAGAAGTGAGGCTGAGAGGTGCAGGATGTGACGGCGTGTCTTCTTGCGCCTCCTCTTGCCAGTGATCATTGTCAGCAACATCACTGTTCATCAACATCATCATCATGATCATAATCATCACCAACCCTAAAATCATCGTCGACATGCTCGTTTACATCATCCTGATCATCATTGTCATCGTCGGCATTGGGTATTCGTTGTCATCGTCACCACCATTCGACCAGCCGGCACCCTGATGGCTCGGCTGGCGCGACGGTGGTATTTGCCGCAAGGCGTCTGGATATTCGCACGATCGATCGATCGCACTCTCTATCGATCGCACTATCGATAGGGAGATCGTTAGTGCGATCGATCGTAAGATCGACAGTGAGGTCGATAGAGAGGTCGATAGTGAGTTCGATAGCGAGACAGATAGTGAGGTCGATTGGGTGAGATCAATAATGATATCGAGAGTGATATCATTAGTGTGATCGATACGAAATTCATAACGATACATCAATAATGACATCGATTGGGTGAGGATGGTTTCTGAAATCGATCATGAATCTGATAATGAATTCGATCGTGGAATCCATCGAAAATCGATAACGAGATCGACTGGGAACCTGTGAACCCGCAAACTCGGGAACGTGGAATGCTGTGAACCCCGCCACCCACATAAATTGGCCTGGAGCCAGCAGCCGGGACGCGGCCGGAAACTTCCGCCAAATCTTTCAACCTCCGCTGGGACTCTTTCGGCGCAAGCACTGATATCGAGGAAAAGATTCGGCGACTCCGAGGGGTGTGGTTTGCACAGGGTGCGGCTTGCAACTGGCGCCCTGGGGGCACCCTGTGGTGCGGGCGAGGGCCTCGACACGATTCTCCGCCTCGCCTCTGGGAGGTCCGACGAGGACAGCGTCGTGCTCCCCGGGCCCCGCCGGTGCCGATCGCAAACCACACCCCCGGCGTAACCATACCGCTTGTCGTCGCGGAAAGATGCCCGATACCGCCGCTCCATAAGCCTCTCCCCGGGGTGCGCTAGGACCAGGAAGGTTCGAGGCGGCTTCAGCGGCGGCGACAAGGGCCTCCTCCCAGGAGGACCACAAGGGGGCGAGGGCGAGGGACGGGTCCAGATCCCCGCAACGTCGTGATTGCTTCACAGCGTCGACCCCTAGATGTGCACAGTTTCCACATGGGCCGTAGGCGACCCGAGGAGGAGGAGGAGGAGGAGGAGGAGGAGGAGGAGGAGGAGGGAGGAGGAGGAGGGGGGAGAGAAGGAGGAGGAGGAGGAAGAAACGAAGGAATTTCGCCCGGGGCTGGTTTCGCCCAGCTGGTTCCGCCCGGCTGGTTTCGCGCAGCGCTGGTGTCGCCCAGGCCTGTTTCGCCCGGCTGCTTTCGCCCGGCTACTGGAGGAGGTGCAGGAGGAAGAGGAGGAGGAGGAGGGAGGAGAAGGAGGAGAATGACGAGGATGGGAGGGGAGGAGGAGAGGAGGAGGAGGAGGAGGGAGGAGGAGGAGGCGGAGGCGGAGGAGGCGATGGAGGAGGAGGAGGAGGGGAGGAGGAGGAGGAGGAGAGGAGGAGGAGAGGAGGAGGAGGGAGGAGGAGGAGGAGGTGTGGGAGGTGGAGGGAGGAGGAGGTGGGTGGAGTGGTGAGGTGGCTGAGGGAGGGCAAGACGGAGGGAGGAGGGAAAAGGGTTAGGTCCGCTGGACCCCACCAGACCCGACCTGCCCGTTAGGGTTTGTCCGTCCCGACCCGACCCGACCCGCCCGTTAGGGTCCGCCCGACCCGACCGTTAGGGTTCTCTTGTGCTCTCTCGATTATGCACCACACTTTAATGTCCCGCCCGCCCGACCCGGCCCGCCCGTTAGGGTCCGCCCGTCCCGTCCCAACCCGCCCGTTAGGGTCCGCCCGACCCGACCCGACCCGAACGTTAGGGTTCTCGCGTGCCCACTCGATTACGCACCACACTGTAATGTCCCGCCCGCCCGACCCGACCCGCCCGTCAGGGTCTACCCCGTCCCGTCCCGACCCGACCCGCCCGTTAATGTCCGCCCGACTCGACCCGACCCGACCGTTAGGGTTCTCGCGTGCCCACTCGATTATGCACCACACTTTAAATGTCCCGCCCGACCGACCCGGCCCGCCTGGTGGGGTCCGCCCGACCCGACCGACCGACCCGACCCGCCCGTTAGGGTCCGCCCGACCCGACCCGACCCGAACGTTAGGGTTCTCGCGTGCCCACTCGATTATGCACTACTCTTTAATGTCCCGCCCGCCCGACCGGGCCCGCCCGTTAGGGTCCGCCCGTTCCGTCCCGACCCGACCCGCCCGTTAGGGTTCGCCCGACCCGACCCGACCCGACAGCGACGACGACGACGACGACAACGACGGCGGCGGCAGCGGACTCGGCGAGACCAGTCCCGGCGAAACCAGCGGGGCGAAACCAGCGGGGCGAAACCAGCGTCGGGCGAAACCAGCGTCGGGCGAAACCAGTGCCGGCGAAACCAGCGTCGGGCGACACCAGCCCTGGCGAAACCAGCCCGTGCCGAGGAGGAGGGGGGGGAGGAGGAGGGAGGAGGGAGGAGGGAGGAGGGAGGAGGGAGGAGGGAGGAGGAGGGAGGAGGGAGGAGGGAGGAGGGATGAGGGAGGAGGAGGGAGGGAGGAGGGAGGAGAGGAGGACGGAGGAGGAGGAGGAGGAGGAGGAGGAGGAGGAGGAGGAGGAGGAGGAGGAGGGGGGTATATAGCGACGCGGGAGCCTCTTCCTCCTCGGGAACCCCCCGCTCGGCCCGCCGCTCGCTGGGGCGCGCGGGGCCTCCACCGCGTCCGGCGCGGCGGTCTCCGCGCGAGGCCGCGCCGGAGGGGTGTGCTGCCTCCTCGGGAGGTCCAGGTCCTCCGACGCCGCTCGCCGCGGGCGGCCTGGGGGGGCGAGGAGGACGAGGAGGACGAGGGGGGCGAGGGGGACGAGGAGGGCGAGGAGGGCGAGGGGGGCGAAGAGGGCGAGGAGGGCGAGGAGGGCGAGGAGGGAGAGGAGGACGCGGAGGACGAGGAGGACGAGGAGGACGCGGAGGACGCGGAGGACGACGCGGAGGACGAGGCGGACGAGGAGGCGAGCGCTGCAGCGGGGAGCCGGCGCTATGCTGCACAGCAGCGGGAGCCACGCCATCCCAGACACGCGACGTCCTGATTTGTTTCAATACGGGGTCCCTGGAAGTCCCGACCCTTTCCTCGGGACCAGTGTGTCGTCCTGGGTCATATTTTGACGGCCCCGGGGCCCGGCGAGGGCCCCCAAGCCGAAAATGTAAAACAAACTCCGTCCTGAATTCTGTGCGACGCGATCACGTCTCGGTATGCTGCACAGCAGCGGGAGCCACGCACTTGTTACCACTGTCGACCTCTCGAAGAAGATGCTCCAACCCTGAGACCGTCAGAGGCGGCTCAAGGTGACAGGCCCCTCCCTGTGAGGGCCCCGCGGTCCAACATGACCAGCCTCGAGCCTGTATCCCTCTCCACAAGGTTGGGGAGCCAAGAGGCGATGACAATCTTAGGGACGGGCCCCTCATATGAGGGCAATACTTATATTCATACCCACGGCGTCTTGGACTTTTCGGGAGGGGGTGCCGCAAGGCCGAGGCGAACTGGAGATGGATGAGAATCGAACCTTTTGGGCCCAGAATGTTATCCATATCCAGTGTGCCTCCAGCTTCTAGGGAAGAGAGCCCAAAACTCCAAGACGCACTGGAAGTGGATACAACGATCGCCCGCATCAGAAACTGAGGGACCTGACAAAGAAACAACGACATAAACATAGCGCTCCGCGCGGTGTTCTTGGATCTGCGCTCGGCCTCCCCTGGGCGTCCACTGCGGGCCTCTTGGGGGCTTCTTAGAGGCTCCTTGGGTGACTCTTGAGGCTTATTATCATACCTACCTTGAGGGATGAAAAAACGCCCCTACCCTGGGTTACAAGTGCGCGGACTGTAAACCTCCTGGGAGCTCCCAGAGGCCAGAGAGCCGCCAGGACGCTGCGCGACACGCGCGAAACGCAGCATTTACCCTGTAAGCCCACAGGGGGTTCATCGCACAGCGCCTCGTAATTCAGGGTAGGGGCGTTTGTTTGAGCCCCTGACAATCGGAGTAACATCACACTGCATTACTTCGACCGCAAAACCGTGCCTGGGATGTGGGCCAGGCTCCGTGTGCTGGGATGCGTGACCGCCTCGGTGTGCCGGGCCGGGCTGCGTGCTGGGATGTGCCGGTGAACTGCCTCGGTGTGCCTCGGTGCTCTCGGTGCTGGGACGTGTGCGTGCACTGCCTCGGTGTGCTGGGATCGGTGTGCTGAGACTTGTGGACACACTCGGATGTGCGCTGGTGGTGCTGGCACGCGTAGAGGTGTGCCAAGATGTGTGCCAGGTTTGTGCTGCCTCTGTGTGCTGGAATGCGTGATTGCCTCGGCGTGCTGCGGTATGTTTTGGCCGTGGCCCCCTTGGACGTGCGCTGGAGGTGCTGGGTGGTGTGGACGTGTGCCAAGGTGTGCGCCGGGTTGTGCTGCCCACGTCTGCTGGAATGTGTGTGTGTGTGTGCGTGTGTGTGTTGCCTCGGTGTGCTGCGAGACGTGCTGGCCGTGGTCCCTCCTGGGCACGCTGGGAAGCGTGCCCGGTGTGGGATGCGTGCTGCCATGTGTCGGTGCACCGTGCCCGACCGTGGCCCCCTGCGCCCCCCCCCCCCCTTCCGTCGCCCCCCCCCCGTCTGCTTCTTCCGACCGACCGACCGTGCCCCCTCCCCCTGCTTGACCCCCCTGAGTGCAACGCGCCTCCTGACCCCCGCGGCCACGCCCCCTCTGAATTGATCACGACGGCCCGGCCCCCGGGGCGACCCCCCCACCCCCCCCACCCCGACACCGTTCCGAACCGTGGCAACCCGTGAGTCCCACCATCTGTGTCGCTGCACCCCCCCACCACTACCCACCCCCCACCCTCCTTGAGTATCTTTAGACCACGTGACCGACACGGCCCTCCCCCTTATGCCCAAAATACCGTCAACGGTTTGCTCACTCCCCCCAGCACCACCCCACCAACACACCCCAACCCCCCACCCCCTCACCCCAACCCCCCCCGCTCTGTCCATGGCCCTACCCCCTGCGTTTGTTCCCGATCTGGCGGCCCGACCCGTGCCCCCCAAACCCTGCTCGAACCCGCCGTGGCCCCCCCGTGACCCCCCCCCTTAAACCCGTTTTTGCACTCCGCCCTCGGTTTCTTCCGATGGACGACCGTCCCCCCCCCCCGCCCGACCGCAGCCCGCGGGCGCGCCCCCCGCCGGCCCCCGTGCCCCCCCCCCCCTCTCCTCTGCCCGACCGTTGCCCCCCCCCACTCCGCCCTTCCATTCCAACCTGACCATGCCCCCCGCCCGACGCGGTCCCCCGTGCTCCCCGCAGCTGGGTCCGTGCCCCTCGTGCCGCCCCACCCCCCCTTAAACCCTGGGCCCCCGCTGTAATTGACGACCGGACCGTGTCCCCCCACCGCTGCCTGATCGTGGCCCCCTGTTGCTGCATCCCTTCCCCGTGCCCCCCGCCTGCCTATTCCGACCGACCGACCGTGCTCCCCCCCAGCCCGACCGTGCCCCCCCCCCAGTTTCCCTCTGTGCCAACCCCACCTTTGCTCATTCCATTCACCCCCTGCCCGACCGTGGCCCCTCCCGTGGCCCCCCCTCTGCTTTATTCCGACCAGCCGACCGTGTTTCGAGCCCCCCCTCTGGTCTGTTCATTCTGACCGGCCGCGGCGCCAAAGTACACCATGGTCCCGACGAGCTCACAGTGACGTACACACATTCTTCACACCAAGGTTCCCAAGAGCGAGCAATATTTCGAGAACGTATCACAATCAATTATGCTTGTTTTTGGGGGCCATCCCGGAGAGGTTTCTTGAAGGCATCTTGCGGCGTCTCGGGGGCGTCTTGGGCCATCTGGAGGCCATATTGCGCGTCTTGGACCGATCGTTCGGCGACACGGGGCCCTTTTCCACCGTCTTGGGGATCTCTGAGGACCCTGTTGGCCCGTCTGCGGGCCCTCGTGGCGCCCCCCAAAAAAACCCGAAACTACCACACATTGGCGCCATCTCCACCTCTCATTGTCCCGCATCCGCGATTGTATGATCCGTCTCTTGTTTTAAGTCGGGCGTGTCCCCGGGGGGAATTTTCGACGAAAAATAAAAAACGAAAAATAATCAAAACATAGTCCAAAAATAGTCTGGGGACTACTTTTTGAATATTTTTTGACCGTTTGCGAATATTTTCTGAATAATCTTAATTTTCGTCGAGAATCCCCCTGTACTGGGACACGCCCGACTTAACTCTTGTTGGGGACCGCCGGGATGCTGTGGGGGCCGCCTTAAGGCGCCGAGGGCGATCGGAGGGCCGCTCGGGGGGGCTCTGAGGACCTCTTTTGGGGCTTCTTGGGGCCCTCTTGAAGCGTCTTCGGCCCGCCCTGTGCGCCCCTGAGGCCGTCTTGGTGCCATGCTGGGTCCGCGCGGGTCCTCTTAGGGGTCTCTTCTGCGGCATTGGGGGCCTCTCGGAGGCGCCGGGGACACCCGTGGGACAACACGCGCGCACATGACGAACATATGCGTTTCTCTCGTGGAACGGACCGGTTTTTGCTATTCGGGGCCCTCGGTTCTTGGAGCCATCATGGGGCGTCTGGGGGGGCTCTTGGGCCGCCCTGAAGCCTTCTTGGGCCGTGCTGGAACAGTGCGTGAGCCATCTGGGACGTCCGGAAATTCCACCGTTAAAACAGGGCCAGGATCGGGATAAATCGCTCCAGAGCGTTCCGGAGCGCTCTCAGAGCGTTCCGGAACGCTCTGGAGCGGCCGCGGCGCCCAATACATCCTCCAAACCCGCCGATTCTCAGAGATTTCGAATTATCCCGATCCGATTTTGTCCCGATCTTCGCGTCGTTTGAACCGTGGGCCCCAGAGCTTCGGGGGGGGCTCCGGGGAGACTCGGGGAACGCTCCAGGAAAGGCTCCAGGAGGGGATTTGGGGCACCCCGTGCACCCTGGGTGCCCCTGGTGGTCTTCGGTCCAGGGCCCAGTCGGTCCGGACAGGGAGGGGCAGGAGCAGAGGGAGCTGTAGATGTATTGATGATGTATGGAGCGTTAGTGCTTCACCAATTGTTGTAAATGCATGTGTTCTAGTTTGCAAGTGGAGTCTGTGACACCGAAGACCAGGAGGAGAGGGCAGGGAGGAGGGGGCACGGTGCCCCTCGGCCACGCGTGCGCCTCCGAGTGGCATTCTGCCCATGCTGCCACAGAGCCCTGGGTGTTTGGTCCGAGGCCTCTTGGATGCCAGTTTCGGGTCTCCGGGGGAGCCTCGGGGCACCCTTCTGGAAGCAGTTCTTTCAAGCCTCCTGGTGGGCCCTTCGGGGCTCTGTTTGGGCCTCTTGGGTCTTCTTGGGGCGGAGGCCTCGTCATGTGGCTTCGAATTAACCCCCCCTTGCCATCGCTCGGACGTCCATGTCCCGTGCATTTGTCGGTTTCGTGCGTGATTTATGTTGCTCGATGGTCCAGGATGGTCCTCGATGGTTCTCGTCGAGAAAAAATATGCACACGTCCGAGCGATGCCACGGCCCTGGAGCCCTCTTGGGGCCCTCGCGTGGCCATCTGGAGCGCTCCTGCGGTCTGGTTGGGCCGTCTATGGGGCCCTTTTTGGGCCCTCTTGAGGCCCTCCTGGGGACACCTTGGACTGGCGTGGGGTTCTCTCGGGGACCTCCTGAACCGTCTTGGGCTCTTCGGAACTCAAAGCAGCGAAATGGTTAGAAATACGCGTTGTCCTTCGGAAATGGGGCGGCTCTGCCTCTTCGGGCCCGAAGCCCGAAGAGGCCCCCAAGAGGCTCCCAAGAGGCCCCAACATTCCTCCCTCTTTTCGGCGTCTTGGGGGCCTCTTGGGCTGTCTTGAGGCCATCTCGGGCCAGGACATCCTGGCCGTCTGTAGCATACTCGGAACCTGCCCCGAAGCCCCCTCTGGGGAGGCCAGGGGAACTCTGAAGAAGCTCTGGGGAGGCCCCGCGGGGAAGCCCAGGGGGGGAGGGGGGAACTTAGTGTTGTGCATCTGCCCATGGTGTGCTGCGGCCTGTGGGGCCCCGGGGCCGGATCGCTGGTCCATGAGAGATGGAGTGCTAAGGCTGCGACATTGCGCCGTGTGCGCGCACATGCTCGAAATGCGAATTCAAAAATCGAGAGGTCGAACACTGTGCCTGCACCGGATCTGAAATTGACCGCTAGCTCAGACATCAGACCCTGATCACAAGGTGCAGGGTGCGGCGGGACGCCAAATGTAAACCTGAGCGCGTCTACGGCTAGTCACTGGCAACTGGTTTCCACATCGATTCCGCATGGAGGCTGGCCAATATTGCGACTCGCAGGATCGATCCACGGCACAAATTGTCAAGCTTGGCGGTTATGGGTCACGGGGCGGGAGGAGGAGGAGGAGGA
>CAUYUJ010001099.1:49787-105205 GCA_963575745.1 Prorocentrum cordatum
CTCCTCCTCCTCCGCGCGGACTTTTCGGATCGGCCCCTTTCCCTGGCGCGCTCCGCGCGCCAGGGAAAGGGGACCCGTCGCCGATCCGAGAGGTCGGCGCGGGCATCCGCGAAGCGTGTCCCACGAGAACGGCGAGCCGAATCTAAGAAACGCTCCTCCTCCTCCTCCTCCTCCTCCTCATTCCCTCCTCCTCCTCTCCCCTCCTCCTCCTCCTCCTCCTCCCTCCTCCTCCTCCTCCTCATCCTCCTCCTCCTCCTCCTCCTCCTCTCTCCTCCTCCTCCTCCTCCCCTCCTCCTCCTCCTCCTCCTCCTCCCCTCCCCCCTCCTCCACCCCCATCCTCCCCCACCCCCTCCTCCTCCTTCAGCCATGCACCCTGGGACCATGCAAGAACGCTCGGCAGCCCTCACCTTGACGTGTTACATGTTCTTCCTTCCCCGTTCGTCCCTCACGCTGCTGCCTTTCCGTCTTGCGCGCGGCTAGAAAGAATGGGACGTGGCGTCCAGCTCTCTTATTCTGACACTCTCCCTTGCTCACTATGTCGTTCCTGCATTTCCTTCTCTCTGGCAAGTGTGCGGTATGGGCCTGGCGATACGCACGATGGCCGAGAAGAGCAGTCGTCTTCCTCTGGCACCCGTGATGGCGGATCAAACCTTGGGACGGGAAACCATGTAAAACAACATTGTCCACAAGAAGGGGGCAGGGGGCGTGGTGAAGCTGCGACTGTACAGAGAGAAACAGAGAGGGGGAGAACAGAGCGAGAGAGAGAGAGAGAGAGCGGGAGACATACGTACATAAACACATACATACACACATACACACATACATACATACACACATACATACATGCATCCAAACATACAATGTCGCTCTTAATACATGCTCCGCGTAAGGGTCATGCATTCAAAATGCAAGGATATAGTACTAACATGAACGATGAGTTCATGCATACATTCATTCACACATTAACCATGAATTGAAATCATATATATATCTATATATATATATATCCAAAATCAAATTTATTAAAAACTGTCCTGTACATACGTACATACACACATGCATACGTACAGACATGCATACATGCCGTCATGCATGTATGCATGCTTTGATACATGCATCGGTATCCACCTACCTACCTGTCTACCTACCTACCTACCGCCCTACCTACCACCTACCTACACCATACACTCATACATACACACATACATACAGACAGACAGACATGCAAACATACGATATGCATACATAGACGTATATGTGGCACACAACAATCACAACTCAGGACTTGCGATCGTTGGATATAATCACAGACACATGCGTACATAAACACATACATACATACAGATCTATATAGTGTGCATATATAGATATGTAAAGTTAGCGAAATGAAGACTTCCCCCAAACAATGTCAGCACTTGGGGTTCTGACTTCACCTCGATGGAACTAGGCCTGGATGGCGCTCATGCCCGCTCGTCGCC
This sequence comes from Prorocentrum cordatum, assembly GCA_963575745.1. Classification (NCBI taxonomy): domain Eukaryota; class Dinophyceae; order Prorocentrales; family Prorocentraceae; genus Prorocentrum; species Prorocentrum cordatum. The sequence continues at coordinate 51,266 of CAUYUJ010001099.1, forward strand.
GCCCGTCGTCGCCGCCCGCTTGGGCCCGGCTGGCCGTCCAGCCAGCTTGCCGCCGCCCGCTGCCGCCGCCCGCTTGCATCGGGTGGCATAGCGTTGCACTGCCTCGCATTGCTCCCCATTGCTTTGCACCGAGTGGGTTGCGCCACATGAGGCTTCAACACCCTTCGTGGGCCCCGGAAACGGCCGGGCCGTTTTCTCACCGTTTGCCCAAAAAAGTCCCTTGAAAATGGAAACGGCCAAAAACACGGCGAACGGAAACGGCAAAAAAACAACTCCAGGATTGGAACCGGAGCTGAAACCGGTCAAAAAACGGTGACGGAACCGGTAAAAAAACGGCGTCGGAACCGGCAAGAAAACGGCAAAACGGAACCGGTAAAAAAACGGCCCTGTCGTTTCCAGGGCCCACTAAGCTCCCCATTGCTTTGCACCGAGTGGGTTGCGCCACGTAAGGTTTCACCACCCACACTGCACGGCGCTGACTGATTGCACCGCGCATCTTGCAAGACACCATAAATGTGGGGCCCACGCTGGAAAGCATCGTTGGAAAGAGTAGCGGTAAAAACGGAGCCAGAAACGTTCGGTGGCAACTCGTGAGAGCCTCCCATACAATCTTGCCAGCTATTGCGAATCGACGTTAGTCGACGCTCATCAGTGCTAAATCGACGCTATCTCATCGACTCCCAGACGCTCATCGACGCTAACCGACGCTAAGAACGGAGTTGAGAGAGTTGACTTGCTACCGAAAGAGCGGATGGCGGGCCTGCGACGGGCTTCTTCCTAAACGGCGCGGGACCTGGCTCCTGTCGCCGCGATGAGCCTTCGGCGTCACTCCAACATGCTTCTACTACGTGTGCGTCGCCCCCCCACCCCCAGGGGCGACGCGCGCACAGAGAAATCTTATAGCATATGCGTCGTGGCGTGCGCTCTCTGGCCACACCACTCGGGAAACGATATACTATAAGATGGGTATACGAAATGTTCGGTTCGGACGCGCGCATCCAAGGAGGACATATAGTACTAGCATGTCTCTGTGCGTCCCAAGCGTGGCCCATCGTCCTTGCCGACAGTCTGCACTCGGCCTCTTGCAACCTCGGGTGGCTTTCCATGGGAGCTCACGGTGACCATGCTGCGCTCGGTTAAGGCCAAATCAGGCCAATGAAGGCGCGCTGTGGCGCCTTCATTGGCCTCAAACGACCTTACATAGCAGCGGCATGTGGTTCCTAGTTGGCCTTACATGACCTTCAATCGCATGGCACGGTTCGTCGTGCCCACGAAATGTTCTTAGAACCCCAAAATGTCCAAAAACAATGCTCTCAGAACATCAACCCGATGTGTTCAACCAAGACAGTCTCCACCAGACATGTCCTAAGAACATTCCGTGAGAACCACACAAGGTTCTCAGAACACTGTCTGGTAGGTCTACAGTCGGCTACACGCAGGAGTGACCCTGGATAAGAGTGACCTTTGGTGCGCGGTTTTGGGGGGGCCGCGGGGGGACCAAACACAGGCGCGGAAGGCGCTACTATCGCATCGCGTTCGGCGATCGGGGAACCCCATTGTGCCCGCACCAAAAGGTCACTCCGGCGAAAGGTCACTCTTACGTCTAGTCGATATAGGTGAGCCAGAACGCTTCGCCACTGCTTGAGCTCTGGAGATCCCACGGACGGCCACCTGAAGCAACCGACCATCCTGCGGAGACGAGCCCTCGCCCCCTCCCCCGCCGGGCCGCCCGCCTCCCCACCGGCTCAGCTCTCTCTCCCAGCGGCTGCCGCCGACGCCCACGACTAGTCATCGGCCTGACCTAAGGAACGATACATAAGGAACGAAGCCCCTTCTCGCCAAGGAATAACGCATAAGTAAGGAACGATACATAACAAATGACGCATAGGCAACGATAAATAACGCATGCAAGCGTAAGGAACGACCGAGCCTCTTTTGAAAAGTAAGCGTACCTTATTCAAACCGCTCACTGTAAGTCGGGCAAGTCCCCCTACAAATGGACTGTGGACGAACAGTTCGCCGGCCCCACGGGCCAGAGGCGCGCGGCAACTGGTTGACAATATTTCTACTTCGCGCGCGCGGAGCGGCCCCTGGGGCCCCCCGGAGTCCCGGGAGAAGCCACCGCACTCCAGGGGACGGCCATTTTTCGACATTCCTCACGAGGATCGTGGCCTCCGATGGGGGAACCGCAATGGACTACCCCCCCTCCCGCCCCGAGAGGCCCCCAAAAGCACCCCCAAGAGGCCCTTCTGTGATACCCCAGCTCGTTGTTGTACTACTAGCACTTATATGTATGATATGTTTGCCTATAAGTGAGTACGTGTCGATGTATATGTAGGCTCAAGTGTGCATTACCTGCATTGATACTTATAGTAATTGCCAAGCAATCAGTATATAGCTGTTCAACAAGCAACACATAATCACACATACTGGCATACCAAATAAACAACATGTACCACATATGCGCGTGTAGTAAGACTACATTTAAGTAACTTATAACTCAGGTTCACTAACTTAATTGCAGGGGGCGCGGGAGGAGGAGGCGGAGGATCCAGGAGCTCCGAGGAGGCGGACAACGAAAAAAAAAAGGGATGGAGGGGAGAGGGCGGATGAGGGAGGAGGAACGAAGGAATCAGAGAAGTAAGAGGAAGGAGAACAGAGGAGAGAGGAGGGAGGAGGATGATGGGGGATGGGAGATGGGGGGAAGAAGGAGGAGGGAGGAAGGAACACGCACACACAACTTGCAGCGGCTAATCCGCTTTGTTAAGCGGCTGATCCGTTTTTTTGCCCGAGCGCCCACTGCAGCGCCGCAGTCGAATTGCCGCCAGTGCGAAACCAACCTGTCGTCCTGCGCGCCCCTTCAGGGACCAGGAGTTCGGTTGTTCCTGTTCTATTCCACCGAGAGTGCCCGCCCAATGGCGAGCGACCCACCAACGCAAACTTTGCCACGAGCAATGCGTAGACTTGGCCTACGCACGCGCATGCTGTAATCTCCATGGCTAGGCCACGGATAAGAATGTCAGCGCCTGCGGTAGACAGGACGCCTTGCCATCTCATTTTTTGAACACCAGGCAAGGTTGGCCGAACGCCTCAGTGAGCGGCTGGCTCACAGCCGCAGGCTCGATAAACTCGTTCATTCTAAATTTGTCCATTAATGTCATCACCTTGATTAGCACCTGCTGTATCGAGCTTTTCAGGAAAGAAGTCGTGTTCTGAACGTGTTCTATAGATTGCTTCGCGATCTTATTTTTTTCCGTGCGCAAAACAATCGAGAAATATGTCATCGTCTTGGTCTGACACCGCATGCCACTGGTAGTGGTGCTTTGGAAGCATGTCATCGATGCCGTGCGCTGCCTTGTGCGCGTCGAGATATCGGCCGACAGCGCGCCGCATTCTCTCTCTCTCTCTCTCTCTCTCTCTCTCTCTCTCTCCCTCTCATCGCGAGTGGCGCCGAGTAGTTGTTTGCCTCATTGACCAAGTCCACAACTTCGCGCAAACGGAGGTTACACTGGCGCTCAAGCGCGACCTTGTGCCCAGGGACGTGGTCGACAACAAAGAAACGTATGGGAGGGTATGCGCGCAACAACTCTGGTGCGCCTGCACGGAAGGTGCCACCATCTCTCCACGCTTTCTCCCGATGCTCGTTGAAAAGGTATGCGAATTGCGCTTTGGGGGGCGCCCCTGGCGCTGGGAACCAGTGACAGTCAGCCAGGGCGAGCGCGTTGAGCAAGCTGAACGAGAATCCAGGGGTACACTCTGCAAGCGAATGCAGAAGCTTCCCGATCTCTGCGTTCATGAGCCCACCCGCCAGGTACACGCGCATGCAATCCCGCAGGAGGCAAGAGCTCAGGAATACGTGGGCTCTGAGGTCAATGTCGGCCAGAACGCCGTGCTCGTTCAACGTGAAGCCCATGTCTGTTTGGTGTTTCCCAATGTTTTCTCCGCGCCTGCGCAATGCATTCAGAATGTCGTGCGTTCGCCACGCGTCCTCGGCTGTCATCGGGTCGAACAACGCAGGGCCCGAGCAAGCTGCATTCACGAGGTACGCGCCGTTTTGCCAATCCACCAGCGAATCAACGCGTCCAGCCTGTTTGTTCAGCTTCACAGCGTTTTTGCAAGCTATCGAACAACATTTGATGCCAGAATGGCCCTTGGTGTCGATGAATGTATTTGTCGCCACCTCGTCGCCGATCAACCGACAGAGTTTGGAAAAAATCGCGCGTGCACGCCCGTCCAACGACGCGCTCACGCCAGCCGTGCGGACGCTGTCGGCGCCGACCAGGAGCGAGCGAAGGAGAGCCCTGGCAGCTGCAGGAAAGCCCCCTTGCAACTCTTTGGCCACGGTGGCGCGGAGTACAGCAACAGGTAACCATGCTTCTTCATGCCTCAGGTAGCGCCCATTTCTAGTATGCCAATGTACCAGCGCGCGTTTTTTCGCTTGTTGTTTAAACGCAAGGCGTCGCCAGGAACCACGTCGTCTACGTAGAGCGCCACGCGCCATGGCCTGTCAATGCTATTTGGCACCCTCGTCATTGCATTCCGGAGCTCAGACCTGAAGCCCTCGCACTGAGCCAGGCATCTCGGAAGGAGGAGCTTGTACCTGGCTATGACCCAATCAAATGGACCCCCCACGCTCCTCGGCACCTGCAACGAAACGAGCAAGTCCACCGTGAAGTCATCGACGCATTGTTGCACTTCTCGCCGAGATGTCGCTGCGCTCTGGCCCAATGTATTCAAAGCAATCGTCGCGTCCACTTCGCTGAAGGTCCGTCTGCTGAGCAAATCGAGAATCTTCCGACGTTTCGCAGCAGGGGTCTCCGCAAACGGTTCCATCGCACGGGGGGCGGCCACCGACCGCTCGAGGCTGAAATGGCTGCGTATACAAACAAGTAGCGAGGCGCAGCGCATGAAACTGCTACGTGATACATCATATGCAATCTAATCGCACACCGATCAAAACGCCGAATCAATATGCGAAGCCGTGCGTGGGCGCATGCACGCACGCACCATGCACAACGCGAGGCAACACACCATCCGATAACATGCGACACGAACAGAACACATATAACAAACGCCGGTAACATCCGATAACATCCGGTAACACCCGATAACATCGGATAACTATGGACAACGCCGTCCCAACCGATAACATACATGAACGCACGCATCGCCACGTACGCCGTGCAATTAGGAAGCAATGAACGCACGCTCGCATGTCACATGCTGGCCATAGTGGGTGATCCGCTAGCGGTTGGTCCGCTGCTTGCACGCGTTCCCACGTGGCGACTGATCCGCTGCATGCGTTCAGCTCTTTTTTTCTCTCGCAAGTGCTGCTGTGGTGTAGAGTTCGCTCTGGGAAGCTTGTGTTATCGCACGTGCAGCGCGCCTATAGCTCACAATCCCTAGCACTACCCACGTAGTAGCAAACTGCAGTAGCACATCCACGGTTGCTTACCGTGCGTCTTAGCCAGAGATGCGCACACCCCACGCCTCGAGAAAGCACGCGCAAAGTTAAAGCCAATGCGATCTGCCCCGAAATTCTTGAGACGCAGGCCCACAACCAACGGCTAAATAAAGCCGTTCGCCATTCACTCAGCCGCGCACGTTGCTCTTCGCCGTCGCCAGCAGCTTGGCGAGGAGCGCGGCGGCTTCGAGCGCCTCCTTGACGAGATCATCCACCTGCTCCACATAGAACGTTGCAGTACCCTCGCCCCTCTCGGCGTGGAGTTTGGTGAACTGAGCGTGGGCCTTCTGCAGCTCCTTGAGCTTGTCTTTGGCTGGCTGGATGCCGTACTTCGGGACGTGGGTCGCCATCTTGTCACCCAGATCGCGCTGGGGGGAGATCCACGGCCTCTCGATCTTCAGCAGGACGCGACTCGCAAGGGATATGTTCTCCTTGGTGAGCTTCGCTTTCGCCTGCTCTGCCTTCTCCTCCTCGAGCCTCAGCCGCTTGGAAGACCTGGCCGAGCCCTCAGAAGCCGAACGCGAGGTGGACCGCTTCTTGCTCTTCTTGTCCTTCTTACCTCTGGAACGCTAGTCCTTCTTCTCAGTATTGTCACGCTTGTCCTTCTTGCCACGCTTGGACTTATCATGCTTACCCGCCTTGCCCTTGGACGCTGACCCGCTGCTCGCGCCAGACACCGCTGCCGAGGGAGGCGCCGCCTTGGATTTTTTGGCAGTGGACTTCAGTTCGTTGACCTCCGCGCGAGCGAATTGCTCGATGGTCTTGGGGAAGACCGACCTAATGTCCACGCGGTAGCAGGTTCCAGGCAATGTGTGCTGCTCGGTGCCCTTGCACTTCTCCTCGATGGCCTTCGCGTCGAAGCCGCGAGCCTTGTAGACTGACAGCGGCAGGTACTCGCCGCCCGACTGGGCGACCTCCTGCTCGATCCTACTCTTCGTCAGCGTCTGGACAAACAGCTCCTCGAGATGGTCCTTGCATGCCTTCTCCTTGGCCTCCTTCCAGAAACGCTCTTGCGCGGATGGGTCCAACTTCTGGAAGCTGGACGGCGGCAACGCGCCGAACAAGCGGGGCAGTTGCGCCCCACGCGCGTTGCACTTGTCGCACTCCCATGATCCACTAGTTTTCCCCATGACGGGCGCCCTCAGCACGTCCACATCGCACATGCAACGGTAGCACGTCGGGGCCTTCATCGGGGCCTCAGGCGCCAGGTGGACGAAGCTCACCGTTTCGCGGGCGGGCTCTGGCGGCGGCGTGACCGCCTGCGCTGCCACCTCCTGGGCGCCCTCCGACGCCTCCGCCGCCGCCGCCACCTCTGGCTCTCCCGGAACGCCCTCCAGCGCAGCAGCCGCCACGTCGAGCTCCCCGCTGCCAGCCTCGACCGCGGGCCCCCATGGGCCCAGCGCGCGCAATGGCATCGGATTTCGCACGCAAAATCCGAGACCAGTGCGATGAGCAGCTTCTCTGAAAATTAAGTATGGTTCATCATACCGAAGGGATGGCACACACCCCGGCCGCATCAATAACATAGCCAGAAAACTAGGGCTGGGATGTTTGATCGGCCTGTTTGGGATTGTTGGCCCAAGCGCATGTCAACGCAAATTAAAAACAAACATCATGAACCCGACGGCACTCGGCCCTCTCGGGGCCCTCCTGGGGCGCAAGCCTCCGGCGGGTCCTGCACCTCGGCCGCGCCGAACTCGCTGCTATGGAAGTCGCTCAAGTTGCCCGCGCCCCCTGGGCGCGCCAGGCTGATCGTCGGGGCAGCCAAGGTGTCTGAGATGAGTGATGCGCCGTCAGACGTGGCTGGCGCGCGGGTGGGTGGCCTGCTAAACTTCGCCCTGTAGGCTAAGTTCGCGTTGGTCGGTGGCCCCATGGACACGGCGCCTGCCTTCGCCTTGGGAACCGCCTTGCTCGACATCGCCTTGCTCTTCTGCGACGCCGTCGCCTGGGGCTTCGGGGGCGCCGCGGGGCACGGCGCCTCCGTCGTCGACCCCATGGGGCATGGCGCCGCCAACTTCGACATCGCCACCATCGGCGCGGCGGCGCAGCGGAGCGCCGCGGAGAGCGCGACCTCGAACAGGCAATGGCTGCAGATCCCAAGGGGGTAGACGAGAGCAGATGGAGGAGACGCGCGCCTCATATGACACGCGCGCCTCAGATGGAGAAGTTGCGGGGAGGAGGCGCGCGCATCGCGGGAAGAGGGATGGGGGGGGGGAAAGGAGGTCGAAGGGGGATGTATGATGATGGGGGCTTCACATATCGCATGGCGTGCATGTACCATCGGAAATCACCGACACCATCCGATAACAACCGATAGCAACCGAAAACACCCCGATAACCGTTATCATGCGTGCCGATGACACGCAATAACGTCCGATAACACGCACCGATAACATTCGATAGCGCTGGTATTCTCGATGTTTTCGCCTCCGGTAACCGTTATTTTTGTTATCGGCGTTATCGTAGTGTTATCGGCGTTGTTCGGCGCCGCCGATAACGCAGCGTTATCGGCGTTATCTGCGTCGCCGACGCCAACGTTATCGAACCGTTATCGGGCGCTATCGGTTGTAATCGGCCGATGCTGTGTTTGGCCTTGGCGCGAAGCGGATGATGCACCGAGTAGCGGGTGATCCGCTGAGTAGCGGGTGATCCGCGGATTAGCGGGTGATCCGCTGAGTAGCGGATGAACCGCTCGACAACGATAGATGATTTTTGTTGCGCGGACCTCGAGAAGGCATCGCTGGGGAGTCCAGCTGGGCTTCGTGGTCGGCGCCTAGAGCAACCGAGAGCAGCGCTCGCAGCGGACTCGCAGCGGTCTCACAGCTGAGGCTGATGCACTGGGGCTGGACGCACGACTCGATCACCTCAACGCACTGCTGGATGCAGGTGCCCCCCTCCTTGAACGCCCTCGCCGCTTTGGCGCGCAAGTTCGACGCGCTCTCAGCTGGGACCCTGGCGCGCTTCAACGAGTCGACGCAGGCGCGAAGCTGCGTCTCCGAGAGGGTGATCATATTCGCGCCAGCGCCCGATGCACTTGAAACACGCGACCCCCAGCTCTGGATCGTCTTCGTCTCGGCGGCCTTGCGCTTCTTGGAGGCCTCCCACTTGTTGCGGTCATCCATCCAGTGCTTTTTGTTGATATCCAAGCTCTCTATCTTCTCGTAGTCCACTGCGAGCTCGGGTTCATGGCGTGGAAATTCGTGGTGCGGTGACGTCTGTACGTGGCTGATAACCGCCTCAGGCGCGCCCTCCCACGTCTCGCACTTCTTGATGTACTGGTCGCGCTTGGTGCATTGCGAGCCCATGGGGCACTTCGCCGCCCACGCCGTCCACGTCGGGCTCTCGTCAGCTCCGACGGGGGCGTCAGCGCCCGCGGCCGACATGGCAGCACGAGGGGCGGCGAAGGACCAGCTGCCAGAGAGCTCGAGCCGCAAATGCCTACGATGCAAACATTCACGACCGACGGGTCGCACCATGACCGACTCGACGCCCTTCGTCGAAACGAACGGCAACGTAACACGTACGCTAAAAAATCTAAAAACAACAAATAACCGCAAACACCCGAAATCAAAATCTGCACACGCGCACGCGCGACACGTGATTACGAACACGGTACAAGTGCACGCCCGACGCAGAAGCGGATATTCCGCTGAGGTTGAGCCAGTAGCGGTTGAGCCGCTGAGGAAGGAGGAGCCAGTAGCGGTTGAGCCGCTGAGGAAGGAGGAGCCATTAGCGGTTGAGCCGCTGAGGAAGGAGGAGCGTTTCTGCCCAGGGGCGCAGCGGGGACGCGCCTCCTTCGACAATACAGACCGCGAGCTGCTTGCAACGCCCTCTTCTTCGAGGGGCGCGTCAGCGATGGCGTCCGTGGTGCTGGGCGCGAGTATTTGGGCACGGGCGCGACGAAGCCCTTGCCCTTGTCCAGCCCCTCGTCCGCCCCCTTCGTGCCAGCGCCGCAGGCGGCGCCATCGAAGTCCTTGCCCCTGTCCTTGCCCTTGTCCTTGCCCTTGTCGCCCTTGTCGCCCTTGGCCGAGCTCTTGCCCTTGGCGCCCTTGTCCGAGCCCTCGCCCATCAGGGTGTCGATGTAAAAACCCTTGGTGTTCATGGCGCCCAGCTGGCGCCCAGCACCGCCCTTGCCATCGGGGCGCGCGGGCATCTTGGGCGGCGCCACGACAGGCGCGGCGTGGATTTTCGGCGGCGCAACGCGTGGAGGCGCGGCCTTGCTCTTGCCCTTGCTGGTGTCCTCGCCCGAGCCCTTGCCTTTAGCGGCCTTCGCGCGTGCGCGATCGGCAGCGTCCTCCAGAAACGCCTGCTCGCCTTTCGCCTTGCCGAATTTAGCTTGGAATGCCTCCAGCCGCGCGCGCTGACCACCGCTGTTGCCCCACCGCCCTGTCTTCTCCCTCCAGCGCTGGCCCCTCCACTGAGCGGGCCCCCCCACGCCTGGGCCAGGCGGGCCCCGCTCCTTGAACTTCTTGTGGACCTGCAATTCGAAGGTCAGCTTTCTCTCGACATCGGCGACGGCGGCGTCGTTCCGGTCGATGGACAGCGGGTCCATCACCATGAGCAGAGCTATCCGAATCAGCTCGTCAAAGCGGCGATCATGCGCAGTCTCGCCCATCGCAGCTGCCCCCTCGACGACGTCGACGGGCGCCTCGACGTCGTCGGCTCCAGCATGGAGTGGACTCGCTTCCGTTGGGCGACCATCGGGGCCCGCTGGGTTACCACCGGGCTCCACGTGTCCAGATCTCTCGAGCGATTTCCTGAGGCAGTCGATGACATACCTCCTTTCATCGCTCAACTGATCGAACACATCGTCGGCCTCCTCGACGAAGCTCTGGAAGTTTTCGAAGGCAGACCGCGGGCCTCCATCGCGATGCCCGCTGGGGGCGGGGGGGGGGGAGGAAAGCCGACGCCCGCTGGGCGCTCGCAGCGCCTGCTTGAGGATCTGTGGCCGCAGATATACGCATCGACTGACAGCGGCATTCGCAGGAGGCAGACCCCCCCCCCTCCCAAATACAGACATCAGACCAAGTCGGACTCGATCACACATGCCAACCGCGCGCAACACGCGCGCGTGCAAAGATCGACCAACGTGCAACTCATCATCCGCCTCCTTCCTGCCCCACCTCCTCCCCATCTTCCTCCCCAATGTGCCTCCGCCGCCCGCCCTCGCCCCCCCCCCCCCCCGTCCGTTCCGCCGCCCCCCCCCCCGCCCTCCGAGACGCCCCGTTGATCTATCGGGGCCGACCCGAACAACCGCGCGATTCAAGCTCCATCCTCCGAGACGCCCAAATCCATCGGGGCGTGTCCGAGGCATCGCGCCGGTCGTGCTACCTCCTTCGACGAAGCCAGGCACGCGCGCAAGACGGCGCGCACGCGCGCGCGCAAATCAACGACATCATGCACGTGCGTCGGCGGATTACCCGCGTCGGCGGCTGATCCGCCGAAAAGGAGGGGAGGAGAAAGGAGCACCGCACGATGCAGCATGCATGGTCAGCGCCATCTTCGCGCCAGCGCCGTGGATTGCCCTGCGGGCTGGCAGGGGCTAGCGCGCGACCCCCATCAGATCGAACATGCACGTCGAAGAGAGATGCGCAATCTCTCCCAAATCAGAACAAAACTGAAATGCGAAAATGCTGTGCAGGCTCACCCGCGAGCCTTCGCCACGCGCTAGCGACGGCCTTCAGCCCCCTGGTCACTTGTCGGCTTTCGCCCGCTGCTTCAGCCACTTCTCGGCGGCTGCCTTGGACTGCTCCTTCGCGGCGCCATCGCCCCACTTGAACGCCTTGGTCGAGCCAGGGCCTTTGCCATAGTGCCCGGCGCACTGGGAACGAGCCCCCTCGACGCTGACCCAGGACGTCGTGGACGTCGTGGCCGCCGCGGACGTCTTGACCGCCTTGGCCGCCTTCGGGGCGGACGGGGCTGCTGCTGGGCGCTTCGTGGCGGTCTTGGCCCCCTTCTCCTTCGACGTGGCAGCCGCCACGTGAACGGCCGCACCCTCGACGGCCATCCCGCCCTTTGCGGCCGCACCCGTCGCCACCGCATCCGGAACGCCATCCTCGAAGGGCTGCGGCTGCTGCGGTTGCTGCTGCTGCTGCTGCTTGCGCAGCTGCTCCTGGAGCTGCTTAATCTGCAACTGCAGATCCTGGTGGTGGTTCTGCTGCCGCTGCTGGAAGTCCGCCACCGCTTGCTGCTCCGCGCTGGCCGCCGCCGCCTGCAGGACAAAGAGGCTGCGCTGCTGCCCCCCCCCCCCAGTCATCGTCAACGTAGCGCCATTTGAGAGTCTCTCCTGCGAGCGCGCCTGCCCTGCGAGCGCATGCAGTATCTTACCAGCACGCCTGCCCCCGACGCATCTGGCATCGAGTTCGCGCCCCTGTCCCGCCAGAGCTTGAATGAATGAGCCACGGCAGTGACGTCCACGAACGAAACCTGGATGACGGCAGGGAGCCCGTCGCCGAACGCAGCTTTCCACGTGGCGGGGTGCATGGCTCGGAACTCACGGGGGTCCGCTGGAAGCGATGGCGCCATCTCAAGGGGCTCTGCCTTGCACATCCCCTTCCACATCTGCTTAACCTGCACTCGAAGGAATGGGGGAGAGGAGGAAGCGGTTGATCCGCCGATGACGGAAGAAACGGAGGAGGCGGTTGATCCGCCGAAGAACAAATAGGAGGAAGAGGGGGTGGGTGAACGGGGCGGCTGATCCGCCGAAGGAGGGGGGAGACGGATGAGGCGGTTGATCCGCCGACGCAGAAATTGGAGGAACAGAGGGTGAAGACGGTGGCGGCTGATCCGCCGAAGGAGATCGAGGTAGACAAGAAGAGGTGGCGGGGGGAAGGGGGGGGGGAAGCGGTTGATCCGCCGAGTGATGATGGGAAAAGCGGAGGGGGGTCGGGGCGGGGGGGGCTGGGGACAAGGCGCTTGATCCGCCGAACGATGGAGTGGGACGAGTGTTAGGAGGGGTGGGGGAGGATGAGGACGACGAGGGAACCCTTCCACTAAAACGAAACGGTAAACCATTGAAACGTCAATCCCGAGCAAAACGGCAAAAACATAAAATAAAAACAGCAACAACTGTCAAACCGCACCAAACACAAATATCAAATCGCACCACAAATCGCAGACATCGTGCAACCATGTCAACTTAAGCAACTTAATAACTAGGTTAATAAGTACGATAAGTGTATGTATAGCATACGTATAAGATGCCCCTTAACCAACATATAGCATGCGCTCTTCTTTTATATGTTGCTTACATGTGTAATAACTCACAACAACTGCCTGGGGCATCACAGTGGGGGCCCCCAAGACGCCGCCAAGGAGCCCCAAGAGACTCCCAGGAGGTCCCCAAGAGGCCCCCAAGAGGCCCTAAAGAGGGCTCCAGGGCCAGCGGAATGAGCGAAGCGATTAAATCATACAAAGTAGCAAAATAAACAGACAATAGTGAAACATACTTTTAAAAATCGTCCCCTCACTATTTGGTTGACTAATTTTGACTATTCCCCCTGTAGAGGGGCAGGCCCGACCTAACTCCAGGAGCGTACAGCGCTCCCGAAACCAGGCCGGCGCGTTCCTCACATTCGCTGAGTGCGGCCGAAGGTCGCTGGCAGAGGTCTGTGCTGCCCGTCGAGGACTTGCAGTCAAGGTGAGCACCTGGCAAACACGCGCGGCTCGAGGCACGGGCGTCCCTGCCCCCCTGAACGTAGCGACGAGGCAGGAGCAGACAACATCGAATCGCGGAGTCGGACCGCATTCCTGGGCCGCGGGGGACCCACAGCATCGGCATTGGCCCTTTCAGGGTGAGCACCCGCCCGATCAGTGACCCAGCATCGCACGACCTCCGCCGCGGAGTGCACCCGTGAAGCGAATTGCCGGCGGCCTACAGCCTCGAACGCCGACGCCCGTGCCGACGCAGCGCGCAGGCAGCAGGAGCCGTACAGAAGCAACCGGGCCATCGGATCGGAATCGGCCCTGCAGGGTGGCCACCCGCCCGGCCGTGGGCCCAACATCCCACGAGCTCCGCCATGGCGGGCACCCGTGAAGCCACCGGCGGTCCTCAACCGTGAACGCTGGCGCCCGAGCCGACGCACCGCGGAGGCAAGAGGAGCAGCCGTTTTGTGTGTATGGTTGCTCGAGGAGGAAAGGTGCGGGCACAGCACGGCGACACGCACGGCGACGAATTCGTGAGGCCACTGCGAGATCGCCCAAGCGCTGTCTAGGTCGAACCCTGGTTCTGCGTGCTCTCGTCTGTCAGCTCGCCCAGCCCAGGCCAGACGCGGCGCCGTTGATGCAGCCGCGACGCGAGAGCGGAAAGCTCGGCACCTCCTACCCTGCGCATCGCATCGCGCGCCACGCAGGGCGATCGCTGCGAGCACCGTCTCCTTGGATCACCGGCATTGGTACGGAAAAGATGGGCACGATGTCCAACAACAAATGTCGTCAAGAACCGACAGCAACCGCTGTTGGGCAGGCGGCATGCTGTCTCAAGGGGACAAAGCCCGCGGCGGCGCGGATAAGCATGAACTGCTGTTGGGCATCGTATCCATTCTTGTCGCCGTACCCATTTCAGTCGTGCCGAGCCTCCAGAGCGATGAAGAGGACAAGCAGGGCGGAGGAGGAGAAAGAGGAAGAGGAGGAGGAGGAGGAGGAGGAGGAGAAGGAGGAGGAGGAGGAGAAGGAGGAGGAGGAGCATGGAGGAGGAAGAGAGCGAGCGAGGAGAGCGATAAAGACGACACTACTTATATTAAATGATTCGCTGCGAACGGACGCCCGATCATCTGACCACATTCACTTCTCTGACCAACTTCGTGTGGAACCCGGCTCACTCCTGGAAGAGGAGGGCGAGGATGAGGAGAAGGGCGGGGCGGGGATGAGTGAGCGAGGAAAAAAACATTCTGGAGGAGCGAGGTGGCCAAAACAGCCCCAGCTAAAGAATTCATGATTTCCGGGCCATCGCTCGGGACGACCCAGACAGCTCCGGAACGCTCCCGGCGAGGCGCGGCTACAGAAACGGCATCCCGAGGCGACCTACCTAATCTCCAAAGGCCGACGGACACAAATACACCAATCCTTCCCGTCTCCTCCTCCTCCTCCTCCTCCTCCTCCTCCTCCTCCTCCTTCCTGTCTCGGGCGGCCCGTAGACCGTCTGCGACCCCCCCCCGCACACCCGGCCTGGAGCCGTCCCGGCTGCGCGGGCCTCACGGGCCGACGAGCAGTATTAATGAGAAGATCCCTTCCGTCTCGGGCCGCCCATCGACCTCCTCCTCCTCCTCCTCCTCCTCCTCCTCCCTCCTCCTCCTCCTCGGCTCCTCCTCCTCCTCCTCCTCCTCCTCCTCCTCTTCCTCCTCCTCCTCCTCCTTCCGTCTCGGGCGGCCCGTAGACCGTCGCGGCGACCCCCCCCCGGCCTGGAGCCGTCCGGGGACGCGCGGGCCCCAGGGGCCGAGACGAACAGTATGAATGAGGAGATCCCTGCCGTCTCGGGCGGCCCGTCGACCGTCGCGGCGATCCCCCCCCCTGGCTTGGAGCCGTCCGGGGACGCGCGGGCCCCAGGGGCCGACGAGCAGCAATACAGTCGGGGGCGTTGACCTAAGGAACCCTAAACAAGGAACGGGGTCCCTTTTCTGTCTCATAGAGTGACGCTTCAAATTCCCCATGGGAGACCCCAGGAAAACCCAAGGCAAACTGTGAAACAATCGAGGAACACCGAGCCCCTCCCCAACGAAAGGGGCTCCTTCTTCAGCGCCCCGACTGTGAGGAGATCCCTTCCGCATCGGGCGGCCCATCGACCGTCGGCGATCCCCCCCCCCCCGAAGCCTGGAGCTGTCCGGGACGCGCGGGCGGGGCGGCGCGCTCGCCGGGCTGCCGCCGCGGCCCGCGGGGGGGCCGTCGGCGGCGCCTGGGCGGGCAGGCCCCCGGGGAAGGGAGGGGGGAGGGCGACATCTTTGCCTCGATCCGCCCCTTCCCTCTGCCTATCCCTCCCTCCCCCATCGACCCCCCCCCCTCCCACCTCCTCTGCATCCCCCCCCCCACCGCCCCCCGCTCCCCCCCATCCCCGGTTGCGCAGGACGAATGCGACTTACTCTCCCCTCTCCCCCGAAGACGCTGATGAGGTGCGTTGGCTTCCTCAAAGAATAGTTGTTCCCAACCCTCCTGCGTCGGGTTCTCGTTTTGAATAGAACACTGCTCGCGCGTCTCCTTGCTTCCTTCCTTCCCGTCCCTATCTGCCCCCTCTGCCCTCCCCTGTGCCACTTGCGAGGGCTGCTAGGGGCTGCAATCTGTGAAACTGTCGCCACTTTCGAGGGTTCCTCAGGGGCACAGCACAATGGGTACACACCGCGGACTCAAATTAGACCTCGCCATCCCTGAGTCTGAAATGACTCTGGCAGGTCATATAGCATCCACTTCCATGTCGAAGGAATACGATATGGGGAGTGGATGGATGGGATAGGATAAGATCGATGGAATGATCTTCCCATCACATAGCGAACACTAAAGTAAGTGTCCAGGCAATTAGAGCGCGCGTGCCTTGAGCCAAGGCAGCGGCCCGCAGGCTATACTCCCGATCCTCTATAGCATCTCCCAAACAGCTACCCTTAAAGTCGGGAGGGGAGGAGACGGAGAGCAAAGCCGCGCAGCCGCCAGGCTCCAGAAAGGCCGCGCGCACAACTGTTTGCAAGAAGACCAGCACGCGCAGTCTGGTCTACCACCAGCGAGATTATTCGCCGGCGAGCTTCCTCGCAAAACTTTTCCACGCACACACAAGATAGCCCCTTGGATAAACAAGGGCAATCGGCCCGGCTAGAGGCAAGCCAAACAGGCGATTCCCCTCCAGGCAAAAGGGCGTCAAGGCAAAGAGCCTGAAACAATGTGAACAGGCTCGTTGCCAAGCGTGGAAAGTATGGCTCGTTTTCGAGCAGCTAGGAGGGCGCCTCTGTATTAGGCGCCCGTGCTGGCAAACTGGGCCGCGGGGGCAACAAGGACAGACTAAAACTGATTCGACTTAGGTTGGTTTTTGTCCTCGGGGCCTCGAAAGGGAACAAACTGCTTCACGTCGTACTCACATGACTGAGTGCCTGACATCACTTCCAAAAGCAGCTCCCGATCGATACTCCCCTTTGTATGCCCATCTGCGGTCATATCTCTAGTGTAACACCACTGTACGTTATGCACTATCCCTATATCCATGAGCTCACGTATCCAACTGATATGTCCCAGAAAAGTACGTTCCGTTGGTATCTTAAGGTCTTTGCTGGATAGCGATTCGTATACAGACTCAGCGTCTATAGTAAGGGATATTTTGATAGCTAGGCCTCCATCTACACGCATATCTCGTAGCTGTCGTGGAGTAAGTGCTCCGGCCTTGAGCTCGTGGAGAGTGCTGAGCGTGGGATAACACTCATCAAGATTATGTGCAGCTGCAAGTGCCTCAGCGGCATAGCTGGACCTCACCTGCAGCCTGTGTGATTTGCACAGTCCGTCGCAATTGTGAACGACGGATTTGCCTTGAGGCGAGTTTCCTCGCCGTAATACGTTAGCCCCACGAATGCCGTAGCCCTTGGTTTCGTCGCCCTCCTCCCCGGTGAATTTCCGATACCCCGAGTCACTGTGTATGTCTACTTCATTCGTCGGTTTCATCCGAGGGGCGGTGATGCGTTTCGGGCGGCTGATCAGCTTTCGCGTCACAGCATTCAGTCGCATGACTTGTAAGTTGGTGGGCTCTTGGATCCTCTGGAGAGAGACCACGCGCGCCATAGGCCAGACTTGAGTGAGAAGGGCATAGGCGAGAGCTCCTCGCAAGCTAACGAACATGTCGGTGATAAGTGTGGTAGCTTTGGCGTCTGCCGCTGCTCCCGTAAGCTCAGGATGTGTGATAGGACGCAGTTGTTTAATGTACTCGTCCTGGTCCATGGTCACATCCCCTTGTTCATTCTTCGTGTAGCGGGCGGCGCAATTCGTGTAAGAATGTTTGTTGAGCTTGCATTTACCAAATATCTTTTCGACGCGCTGTACATAGCCATCGACGTTTTTCTCTAGGCCTGTCATGTTGATGTCGTCGACATGTTTTGCCGTTACCAGATCCAGGCTGAATTCAAATTCAGGATCGTAGCTTGTCGGTGTAAGGCCTATAGCTCGTGTAGTCGCACGAAGCTTCAGGGAGAACGCTCTTGGGGCGTCCTTTGCGCCCGTTCCTGGCTTGAGGCACCTGAGGCAGTGTCGGCTTTCATCGTAAGACGAGAAGCCTGGTAGTGCACGAAGCACCTGGGCACTTCCTGGTGGAAGGGCGAAGCAAAACATGCGAGTTTCCTCGCCAGTGGCATGAGCAAGTTCCTCATATGCCAGTCATTTGAGGAACGCGTTGTCGATGTCCATAGATGCTAGGATCCATTATGGATGGCATGCCGCCTCACTTGCCAGAAGCCTCTGGGACTGTCTACGAGCAGTTCCTGAGAAGGTCTCTACATCGAAGGCCTCCGTGCCCATGAATCCGCGGAGGACAAGTCTCAGACAGATGGTTTTAACAGTATCAGTGCCTACTTTCACAAACTTCCACTTGTATACATATCTGGATGTCATGATGTTAGAAGCTCTTGATAGGTCATACATCTCAAAGCATCGGTTGTCAAGCGAGAAGTTGAATTCGGTGCACAAGGCTTCACTGACCTCTTTAGGATGTGCTGCTATATCGGCTTTGGTGAGTAGGTCGTCTTCCTTGACTACCACAGCACGTTTAGCAGCCGATGATACATATACCCTCATCGTTGCGACCATGTTTCGAGCTGTGCAAGTTGCGTATGATCCAATACTACCTCTGACATTTCTGGCGTGAAACATTGCTCATAATAGGGACCATGTTCATCACTATCAGAGAATAGCCCTCGTCAGGTGTAGTCGAGCATAGAGAGACAAGACAGGGCTCTTGTAGTCCGGGCTCGTCTCCGAGCATCTCCGACACCACGGTATCTTTTTCATCCACAGATGCTGAGGCCACGACACACTGGTCAGGCAGCATGGTTGTTGGGACGCAGTAGAGATAGTCGTCGATAACCGTTGTGGGATGAAGGCCCATGCGTAGCTCATCGTACCACTCCTCCATCATCATAGCCCCGATGTCGTGTTCCTTGCTTTCTTCGTAGATTGTGGACCGGCGACCTTCACTTGGTGATGAAGCACCTGGGGTGTCTGGAGGAGGCCTGTCTCCAGGCTGGTCGTGTTCTCCAGACGTTGTGCCCATGTGCTGATACATGGCGAGGTCGTCATGAAATCCCAGGGGGGGAACTTGTGACGTCAGGCGCTGGATCAATCTGGAATGAGTGCTACCAGTGATTTGAGAGATGTTCAGGCCGGTGCCTACACACTCATAATAATGGAAGGCTGGGTTCACATCGTTGTCGTAGTGGATCAGTGTGGACCCGGTAGCGTACTTTACTGCAAGTAGATTGGACACGCTCTTGGCCAATCTCACGGCTACTACACGTTCGACTCGGAAATAATTTCGCACGAGATACTGCAGTGCAAGGTGTACGCGCGGGTGAAACTTGCTGTCGTCGGACAGATTGAGGTTCCCCTTGTAGTCAGGAATATAGCCAAAGACTTTGGCAGGTTTCCCTGCACCAAGGTGTGCTACATATGTAAGGACGGCTTGCATGGCCACGTTGCCCATGCCAAGGCCCCTGGTAAGAAGGCATTCAATGCATAGTGCGTACCGAGCATCAGGGTACATTAGAATTATATTCCGCAGCGAATAATTAGCAAATGTTTTATACAACGCTTGCTATCTATCGGTTTTTGTCTGTAAAATTTGTCCGAAATGGGGGGGGGGGGGGGGGGGTATTTTTTGAATGGCGTTTTCCACAAAAATCAATATAATTCGAGTTTCTACTCAGAATTTAGGTCATCTATATAAAAGCACGTCCATTTTTTCGGGTGATGTGCGTTTCTTTCATCTCGCTTTGCCGCCATTGCCGCGCTATCTAGCGCGCGCCTTGGCGCGCTATCTAGTGGGCGCCGCCCGCCTCAAGATGGCCCCGGAGGGCCCCGAGGCGGCCCAGGAAAGCCCCGAGGCGGCCCAAGACTTGCGCTAAGTCGAATCATGTGTAGATCTGCATTCTCTGCGTTGCTGTATAGACTCCATATTTGTGGAGACGCGCGCCTGAGACAATTCCTGCCCCTCTCCTCCTCTGCCGCTGACCCCCCCAGGCGGCCCAAGACTGCCCCGAGACCCTTCCCGGGCCCAAACCTACACTTAGCACGCAATGACGGCTGCACAAGGCCCCAAGACGGCCTACATACAGGCGCCCCAAAACGCCCCAAGATGGCCCCAAGACGTCTCGAAAACGGCCCACGAAGGTTCCAAGACGCTCCAAGATAGCCCCGGGACGGCTCCCAAATAGCCCAAGACCGCCCCCAGGCGGCCCAAGACCGCCCCAAGACGGCGACCCATAGTTAGCACTCAATGACGGGGCCCTCAGGGGCCCAAGATCTGTACACTTAAAAGGGCCCGAGATGTTCCAGCGGGGCCCTGAGTGGGGCTCGAGACATCCTCACGACTCGGGAGCCGCCGCTCGAGACATCCTCAGAACTGGGGCGGCTGACTGACTGACTGACTGACTGTCTGACTGACTTTCTGACTGACTGGCTGTCTAACTGATTGACTTACTGACTGACCGACTGACTAGCTGACTGGCCGGGAGGGGGCCGCCGCTCGAGACACCCTCACAACTCGGGAGCCGCCGCTCGAGACATCCTCACAACTCGGGCAGCTGACTGCCTGACTGATTGACTGACTGGCGGGGCGGCTGACTGCCCCCGCACGCGTCGTATTCGGTATTTTTCACGCGTTTTTGTATTTTCCCGTAGCCATCGGATTCAAGGTTGTCGCTATTTCCAGATTATGTAGAG
This sequence comes from Prorocentrum cordatum, assembly GCA_963575745.1. NCBI lineage: Eukaryota > Dinophyceae > Prorocentrales > Prorocentraceae > Prorocentrum > Prorocentrum cordatum. Next base: position 71,622 of record CAUYUJ010001099.1, read on the forward strand.
AATCGCCCGATTTCCAGAGCGCCCCATAGTTAGCACACAATGGGCTCTTCGAGTATCCAAACATTTTATAGCAAAAAGGGACAACTGCACACGTTGCTATCTATTGTTGGACACTCCGTTTGCTAACTATTCGTTGCGGACTATACCTCACGCGATCCCGCCTCGACGACGACGTGTCCTCGTTCAGGCGCGTTACGAATCACAGGAAACGGGCCATTCCAGCCTCCATGGTCGTCCTTAGTGGCTGTAGGTCGGCGATAATCGACCAAGTCCCCTGCTGAGTACAGGCGAGCACCATCTGGGGCCGTCTTAGCCCTGAGAGCACGATTTGTCTTAGCTACCGCCGTGGCTTGAGTTATTGCTTCCAGGCTAACTTCCCTCGCACGGCGTTCGCGTTCGTGGCCTGACGTCTCGGGCCCCTTAGGGAAGTCAAGGGTGTCGAGGTCAGGAAGAAAAGAGGGCTGTCGCCCAGTGTGTGCTTAGTACGGCGATACTCCGTTGTAAAACGTGAAAGCGCTGGTGACGAAGATGCCTTCAGCCAATACTCTAGTAAATACAAACGGGACGTTGTGTCTTTTCAGCTCTTCCTCAATCATATGGAGAGTGCCCCTGAGAATGCCGTTGCGTGACTCGATCGAGGTCGCGTGTTGGCCAGGCGCTCGGATACGAAGTGTCGCACCTTTGTTCGCCATCATGGCCTTGGCAGCCTCATTATTGAGGGCACCTTCTCCATTTGAATCCAAAACTTTGAAGGGTCCGCGATAGGCGATCCAGCGGTAGTGGTAGGCGTCGAGTATCGCGTCACGTTCTCTATCAGGAATTTCTTGGCCTGCTGCCAGGCGGATACATCGGTCCATAATATGAAATATGGTCCGTTTCTTGTAAAACATGAGATCTACTTCGCCTTCGTCAAGCCAATTTCCAGGACGGCTTACGGAAGGTAGCGTAGAATTACCTGGACGTTCCCATGCTCTACATTCCTGACATGTGTCACAGATCTCTTTGATCATATTTAATCGAACGCTATCCAGTCCCACTTTACCTGGGATCAGCTTCATCTTGGGTCCCTTCGCATGATACCACCGTAAGTGCAATTTGCGGAGTTCCTATTTGAATACGTGAGGTTCGTGACTACGGAGGTTTGGCAGACAGTGTCGGATGTCGAATCCCGTCCAGTCGGGCAGTCGTGGAGCCCCCGAGCCGGTTGAGGCAAGAGGGTTCCTCGTAGCTCTCCGCAGTCGGTCTCCTTCATCAACTGCATCTGGTGGCGGAGGTAAACTTTGTAGGCGACCACGGCGGGCCGCTACTTGTGGCGGCTCGCCCGAAGACGCGGAGGGCGTGTTTCCACGCTCGGGCGCGTCTCGCAGCATGTCGTAACTGCTGGCGCCAGATGTAGGATCAGTGTTCCCAAAGGCTCGTGGTCGCGGTGGCCTGGCGTGAGCGCCCTGACGGCCACCCGATGCCGAAGCTTGGCCCTCCCCAGGCTTGGGTAAGGGTTTCCACCAAGCTGGCGCATTGCGGCACTCGGGAGCATGATCATCTGGGAGTTTGAACGGCTCGGCAAAACGGCATTTGCCGGGCTCAGTGCCAAGGTGGTTCTTAACACCCTTGCTTCTCGTGAGATCCCTTTGGCATGCAGGGCATGGCCAGTATACAGAGATAGAGTCATGATGCTTACACTGTGTAGGATCTCTGTTGTGGCTGGGACTGTCCTTTCGGACATTGTCGATGCATGCTTGGCATGCAGCCACTTTTGGGATGATACGATCGCCGATGCGTCTCATGCCCTCTCCTGGTTCAGCGTGATCAGGGAGGTCAGCAGGATAAGCATGCGCAATTCGTGCAGACGCGTCTCCGCGCGTGTTGTCGATGGCTTTCGCCAGGTAGACGGCTTCCACAAAGGCAGACTGCAGTCGTCGAGTGTATTTTTGTGCCAGGGAAAGCTCCCAGTTGCACGGGTGTGCATGCACATGCTGACCGTCGCACTTGAGTCGCCCAAAAGGTTTATAAATTGCCTCGTCGTTGCTGGTGATTGTTGTCGGCTTCTTGATATAGTCACCAGCCGTATCTTTAAGTCCCGTCGCACATAGATCGATGCGTACGGTCGCGATATGTGATCGGTCGGCAAGTTCTTTCCATGGGGGAATATCATCCACCCATGTTCCTGTGGGTTGTTCGCGTATAAACCACCTCCTTGCGTATCTTGGGCAACTTTTACTGTACCACAATAAGTTATGTGTGGCAAATCTTCCTTATGATGCTGTTCCCAAGTGTTATAGTTGGCTTTGTAGTTGTAGTAGGATGGTGGTCCTGTGGTGCGGCAGTTGGGCTGTAGCATGGCTACCCGCGCGCGGCACGCTGCGAAGTAATGGTCTACAGCTCGCTGCACCGAATGATCTCCCAGGTCGACGCATGTGGTCTTGTCTAAGTTGCCTCCAAGCTCTAAAATGCCACCCTCACCTCAACAAAGCTCCAACATATCCACGCACTTGTTGTGGCCATAACATAGAGTAGCCACTACGCTGTATATGTCCGCGTGTGTGTCGGGCATAGATGTGGGGAGGGCAAAGAGCAGGTCATCTTCCTCGTCTGAGCTAATCAGCTCGGAAGGGACGTCAGTGCTCCAGGTCGCCATGAGATCCTGTCCGAGTCCTGACAAGTCGTCGCCGCAATCATCGTTTCCATCTTCAACGTGCTTTTTGATGCGGCGAGGCTTGATGCCTGCCTCCTTTTCGGCTTTGAGCCTTTCCTTCTGTTTGATAGGCGACTCCGCGGGTAAGACTTGCTCGTCCTGTCCACCGGCTTGTGTGCCCATCGTCGTTGATGAATGGGTGCCTGCGTCAATCGCCAGAGTCGGGAGGGGTGAAAGACAGTCATCTATGATGACGCGTCTAAGTTTCTGTGGTGATTGGGTAGGCTCGTTTCCGAGCATGACCGGTTCCTCGGGCTGCCAGTACATCCGTGTACTGATGTTTGCAACCCCTGCAGGTAGTGGTGCATGCAAAGCACATCCCGTTGGTTGATCGGCCACTGCGATATCCTGAATAATCGCGTTGGTATCCAGGTTAATCGTTACACGTCGGATGACATCAAACCATTTCGGTCCTTCTTTGTCGGTCGTCACAAAGTGATGCATGTTGTGATCCGTGCGTGTATAGGTGCTCAAAGACATAGGCACGTTTCCGTGCGAAGTGTCGCTTCCCAGGATTCTGTCGTTGAGGTGACGGATAAGTGTGATGCGGGTCTGGGCTCGCCATTCAGCATGTCGTACCGTTTGGCCGTACCAATCCAAGAAATGTTGTGGTATCGCCAGTTTGCACGCACATGCCCACAACTTAGAGCTAATCGGTATCGGTGTGGCTACCTGCATATATGTGCCACTCGGTGTATTGTCTTGCGTATTAAACCTAATACCGAAATGACATAACCGCGTCCGTACTACCGTCAACTTAAGATCTTCCAGAGTATCACGTGTTGGAGATAACTTCCAAACGTATCCTGGGGGGCCAAACACTATAAGTTTCATGCGGAGCTTCTTGGCTTGCGTCAGAAGGTTCTGAATGCGCGACCAGTGTGGCGCTACTCTTTTACCTGGGGTTCGTACGTACCAGTCACCCGGGGTACTAACCCATATTAGAGCATAATCCCCACTGATCACCGCACCCAGATACACTGTGCCCACAGTTGTCATGAGCTCATTGTGGGAAATGCGATCACAGGTGTATCCTCGGGCGCGGAGGTCAGCGCAAGCCTCTCTCGTATCTTCGATAAAGAAAACTCTTTCACTATGGCAGGTTGCCCCGCTGTCCTTGTTACCCCCCGGCCTCTCGGCTACCAGGCAAGGCGACGAGGGGGCAGCGTCGCCCTGCCATCTTCAAGATAGAGAAGATGCGCCTGCAACATCTGCCAGCATCTGAGCTTCCCTCAAATGCTGGAGCTCCGCGCTGCAGCGCGCGGTAGCCTCAGAGCCGGATTGCTCCGCAAACGTGGCCAGCATGGATGGATTGCTTCAATCGGCCTTTCGACCTTGCGTCGTTGACCGTTTGCAGCTCATGACTCGTGTATCCCATCACTATCTTCCGGCGTGACCGTGCGGCATCCATGGGTGCAAGTCCGCCATGCTGGGCCAGTGCCCTGGCTACGAAGCAATCGAACGTCTCCAGATCGTCGATGCTGTCGCCTCTCATCGCCTTGGCGAGTATCGCGAGCAACCCTTGAGGCGGGTTTCCCTGCAATTGTTGGCGCTCTTGCGCGGGGGATGGCTCGCCTGTCAGCACCGTCTGGAACGATGTTGTACTTGTACTCGAGGCGGTTTGCCCCGCGGCTCCAAATCGATCACACCTGATTGACAGATGTCCTGATGGCAGCTTCGTTGTCGGCATGATATTGGAGCCCTCGGGGAGTTCCATCTTAACCTGTCCCTTCCCGAGGAATATCAGCTTTTCCTGGCCTCGTTCGAGCGCAATGATAGCGCGCTTGTCCTGCATACTGTCGAGGCCCAGGATAGCTGGCAAGTCCTTGCCGCAGCCTGACACAATATTACTCTGGTGCGAGTCGAGCTGGGTCGAGCCCTGGTACTCGCAGGCAATGCTGAAGGTGCCCACGGTATCAGCTGGGGCCGACCCCTCGACTACCCCGTTGATGTTCAAACGAGAACGAGGTGCAAACGTACAAGGACGATTATGTGCCTCAGCAGCCTGGACGAACTTGCGGCTCGCATTTTCTCCCATTATGTGGATCTTCGGGCCCGCGTCTATGAGGATTGAACTTCCACCATCCTCAAGAAACGTCTTACTCGGCTGCTTGATGTGCACTGTCTCTGACGTGCCGGCTGCGCTGTCTGGCGGGTTTCCCCGAATCTCGGTCGTACTTCTTGGCGGGTCTCCCCGCGTCGTGCTGGCACCTGGCCTTCCTGCGGCCATACGTGCCAGGTCGATGTACTGGAAGTGCGACACGCTCTGGGCTTGAGCGCCCTGTTCCTCCCGCCAGTTGGCATACTCATCACGTATGATCGTGCACTGTTCGCGGGTAGTGCGCCGCGTCAGCGTCAAGTACGAATGAAGGGCGATGTCCTGTAATCCCTCACTCGTAAGGTGATCCCTGCACTGCAACCACTCGTCGAACTCACTGTTCGTGGCTGAGAGTTCGACGGCCCTGACTGCTGTTGCCGCTGTCGCCACTGAAGAGTCTGAGAGGTCAAACGACTCGCTCTCAGGATTATCGGCGCCCCGCACGAACGTGGTGTGTGCGTTGTCCATCTGGGACTGGAAGTGGCGAACACGCAGTTCTCGCAGCTGTTCAGGGTCCAGTGGCAGCTCGGCCCCACCCCCACCTTGGGGTGACATCGGAGGAGCCACCTGCCCGACTCCAGGCTCGCAATGAGTCGGAAGGATCGGCACAGGTGGGGTATTGGGCAGGTTTCCCTGCTGAGGCGCCGTCATCGGGATGCGCTTGTCGAAAGATCCCGTCTCCATCGGCGTCCTCACCTCCTCCGGCGGGTGTCCCCGCTCTTGGGACTGTGCTGTCTGCCTGTCCAGCATGCTGGCTGTCACTTCCTCCACCATGCTCCTCAACTCTCGCAGCTCCCTCGCTGCCTGTTCGGGAGCCTGGGTGACGGGGCCGGTCCATGGGAACGATGGCGCTATGCTACCTGGCGCTCAGCAGATAGCACATACTGGTTGCTGAGGATCTCCTTCTCGCTGATTCGCAACATGGCCCACCACATTCGAGTTCCAGCACTCCTCGCGGAACAAATGGTTGCACCTCAAGCGGTAGATGCTCTCCCTCGGCAGAAACTCCTCGAGGCGTACCGCGCAGGTGCCTTCCATCCCAGCATAGATTTCCACGTCTGCCGCCCTAGGGCACGCCCGCAGCTGCCGTTCCAGGACTGTTTCGGAGCCCAGGAAAGCAGCTGGAGGATCTCCAGCGGGGGCCAGTACCTCCGGCGCTACGGCAACCACTGCTGGAGGAGCTGCCGCTGTGGAGGCTGCGGGCGACACGGCTGGCGAGTTTCCTCGCGTGGGTGAGCCTCTGTTCCTCGCGACTTCAAGCGCGGCTGCGCGTGCTTGGTCACGTGCACTCTGCACCGCCTGCCTGCGCCTAAAACGCGCCTGTTGAGTGTGGTACGTCTGCCTAATGTAGTCTGGCACTCCCCTACTGCCTGATGATATCGAATGGGCAGTAGACTGAACGGCCACCTCTGGCGTCGTCGGTGCAGGCATGAAAGCCATGCGCGGGTCCATGGACTGATCACTGCAGCGCACGTTCGTGAGGCTATGAAACTGACCCGCAGTCTCGCGAACAAATCTGTTCGGGACTCTAGACCCGTCTGGGTACATTGGCGAATCCATTGGAGCTGGTGCTGGCCTCTGGCCCTGAGCCATGCTCGGATGAGCATTGAAGGCCGGGATAAAGGCTCGTTGCCGAGCAGGGTCAAGTGGATTCGGACCCTCTGGCTCCCAGGACCAGGCTGGCCTCCACCTCTGACCGCTCGGGTGGGGCAGGTTGTGACTCTGCGCCTGTTGTACCGCAGCTGCCACCCTTGCGCGGTAATCACCAGGCACTCCAGCAGCAGTGTTTTGGCCAGCTAAAGGTCGGTGGTGCACTGGAGTGCCAGGCAGGTTTCCCTGCAGACTCGTTGGCGTGCCCGGCGGCATCATGCTCAAAAGAGCTGTGCCATGCTCAGCTCTGGCCGCGGCGGTCCGCCCCATGAGAATGCCATTCGTGGCAAATCGACCAGGAGTCCAAAACGGAGACTGCGCTGGCGGTGTCGCCACTGGGGCCATGCCCCTCGGCGTGTGCATGCTATGCGAGGGGCCCCCTGGCATCTGCTCGAATCGAGTAGGCTCGCCGAAGATGCGGCCGAACGTTTGTGGGTCTCCCTGCTGTTCGGGCATGTCGTTCCTGAGTCCATTTCTAGGCCCTTGGCTTGGGCCCCGCTTGGAGCCGCGCTTCCCGCCTCACTCTCGTTGATCATGAGGATCTGGTGGATTTCAGGCTGGTTTCCCAGCATCGTTGGGCTGCAATGGTCACCTACCTCTCTGTGACCATGAACCGCATGAGGCTCATTCGCATCTCGGTCAAGAGACCATCTCTGCATAATACTAGCACTGCCCACCGTTTTCCACCTGTTCGGTGCCGTCATTATGGCAGTGGAACAGCGTACACCGCAACTACCCATATATTCTGGATTCCGCCATTGCTTTCCTGTGGAGAGTTCCTCCACGTATGTAGTGCAATACGGCTCAATAGTGCCGTTTTTTCCTTCTGATAAAAGGACCCCATTGTCGGAACAGCAAAAGTCGATCCCGCCCTTCAGGGCCGAGTGCCAGTCCACAAAAAGACGATCTCGGAGTCGGGGCCCCACCCGCTCTGCACGTCACGACGACGAAACGTCGGAACAAAGTGATGCGTGATCGGCCGGTCCCTTCCTGCCTGGAGTTGTGTTCTTTGCGACAAGAAAGGCCATGCCGCATGGTGCCCTCGAAGGCTGCCCGCCGTGCGCCGTGCATGGCAAACTCGGGGTATGGGGCCGGTCTCCCGGCAGGATTGTCGTGCAGCACAATGTACTTGTACAACGACCAAGGAGCCTTGAGCGTCCACGAGCGCCCTTGCGAGGCACGGATGAACAGATCGGCCGTGCCAAAAACTCGCACCAGGACCTTGAACTGCAGACGCTGCTTCTCCTAACCGTCCGCCTCGCGGACGTGGACGATCGCCATCATGATGGCAGCCATATGGTCAACCGTTCTTTTGTAGAAGGTCTCGGCGATGATCTTGGCCTCATCCATTCTCGGGTTGTGCCCGTCCTGTCTCGTACGTCCGTTTTGCCGCGGAAACTCGCGAACGAGCTCATGGAGGTTGACCCATCCATCATGATCGTCGAACGTCTCAAGGCCCCACACTGGATTGCGTGGTTTGTCAGGCGCGTGTCTGCAGATACTGCTGAGGCATTTACTAAGCTGCTTGAGCGTATGATTACTACTCGGGATAATAATTTTCTGCCTGCAGCTTTCCGTGAATGTCTCATCAACCGAGCGCATCGGTGGAAGATTCCGTAGAGCACGTCGATCATTGATTAAGCCTGACTCCCGCTAGTAAAGGAGGTATCACCTGGGTGGTGCAGCTTGTCCTCTGGCGGGTTTCCCCGCAGAGGATCCTCTGTCGCCGATGAGGCTGCGGCTCCTGGGGATGAGGATGCTGCTGCTGCAGCGCCTGGCGGGTTTCCCCGCGGTGTCTCTCGGCTGGTGCTGCCCCTGATCTTAGGTAACCAGGTACCCCTAGACAAGGCGCCTTCCTCGGACTTCTTGGAGCGCGTCGCCACAGGCGAGGCCGGCGTAGGGGTAGACCCTGCACGCTCGAATGCCTTGGCCTTGCCGGCGATAGAGCCGCTACGGCCAGGCTGTCGTCTGCGGGTCTCCATGGAGTCCTGAGGTTGTTGCCTAGGGTCGGGTCTCTGCGCAGGAGCTGCTCGAGTCGGTGATTTCGGCACTTCAGAAAGGGGCCTCCCCATCTGCACATCGAACCCGAGCTCCTCTGAGCGAGTCGACACTTTCTGTCTTTCCCCCGAAGGCGTCCTAGGTGGACGCGTTTCGCTTTTGGCCTTCGGTTGGAGTGGGGGCTGCCTTGCTTCCCCTTGTGACTCCAGCAGCATTCGGCGAGTTGCCTCGCGGGCGCGTTCTTCTGCCACTAGCTTGCGCTCCGTTTCTGCTGCGGCTCGCTGAACCTCATGTTCATCGTCATAGGTCATCTCGCGCTGTTGGGCCTGACTGGAGACGCCAGGCGGGTTCCCCGCATTCCAGGAAGGCGGTTCAGTTCTCTTTCTCTTCCTGGGTCATAAGCACAAGTCCCCGCGGAGGTTGGACCTCCCCGGCCGTAGAGCTCCTGTGAGCCGTGGTTCCGAGACGACGATTGACCTCGTCGATCTCTGCTTGGGTCATAAGAACCAATGGTGGATGACCATCTTTTGCACGAGTGCGGCCTCTGTTCGGGCTTAAAGCGTCATTGAGGCCTCCGGGACAACCAGGCCTGTGTTCCTGGAAGTCCTGCGAGCAAGGACCGCAGACCGCGCTTGGCCTGTAGCGGCGGCGCTCCTCAATGATGGTCCTCAGCTGTCTCCGCGCTACCTCCTTCTCACCACGTCGGATGTTCGTCGCGAGCTGATATCCACCCCGTATGGACCTGCCTTGGGCGCCCCTGTAGGCTGGGTTGCCCTGTCCAGAGGCAGAGCGCTCACCCGTTTGGCGCCGAGGGTCTTTGTAGGCGAGCCGCTGACCCCCTCGTCGAGAGGCAAGCTCTGGTGGGGCTGCTTGCCCCCATTCGCGTGGGAGCCGTGCTTGGGGGTGAAGATCGCCCCTAAGGCGTGGATGCGAACGAGACCTCCTGGCACGTTCGTCAGATGATGCCGCCGACGTAGTCTGAGCAGGAGCCGGCGGGGGTTCCTGCGGGGCCGCATGCAGCGCTTCTTGGGCAGGCAGGTCTCCCTGCTGACTGGAGTCTGGCACAATTTGCTCTTGTGCGGGTGGTGGTGCGTCAGGACTGTCTGGGTCATAGTCCACCTCCTCGTCTTTGCCATTGACTTCCATCATGAGGATGGTGGTCTCGTCCTCGCACATTCCACATCCATCATCTTCTTCAACTTCTAACATCGGGTTGCCAATGACAATGGTCATTGGCCCAGCCGGGACGGGCAGGTTTCCCTGCTGCACAGGCGTCTGAGCATCGCTTGGCTGCCCCGTAGTCGGCGGTGCGGTAGTCGGCTCAGGCTCGCCACCGAGCATAGCGCGCGCCTCGAGCTGATCATAGTCATATGAGGGCTGCCCGATAACATTTCGCATGGCCGTGTGGTTGGGCTGTGGTCCCGCCGCCTGGAGACCCCATCCCAGCGGAGGGAGCGCCTGTCCACGCCTGGAGATAGCCCTTTCAAGGACTTGGCGCCATCGCCCTCTAGAGTACCATACATGTCGCTGCACGCCCTCTGGGTGCACGCTGTCGATGAGAGTAAGAGCCGCCAACAATAACTCCGAGTCGTCACAGGCATCGGTGTCTTGTAGCATCATATGGCCACTCTCGATACTCTCTTGACTCTCGGGATATGCTGCGACCAGTACAGCGTGCATCTGCATGAGAGTCTGCAGTATCGTGTGCGGCCCGTGCTCGCCTGGCGCAAGCATGCCAGGTGGTGCGTGAGGGTTTCCTGGCACGCCCGCGGTGAATGCTTGAGCCTCTAATTCCATCAGATCACTATAATTTGGAGGTCGGGTTGACGGCGAAGGTTCTGGTCAACCTCCGAAGGCGAAGCCTCAACAGTGGCCTCCTCGTCGCTGCTCTCGTAGGCCATGATATTGCCTGGGTTACCGGACATCCAGTCGAAGAGAGAAAAGGGGCTGGCTTCCCAGCGCTCCTCTCTCCACAGGCGTAAGCTCGATATTTCCGAGGACAAAACTGCGGAGGTACTCGAGGTAGTACGCGTAAAGCCCATGGCCGTACGCCTCGAGCTCATCCAAATTGTCCATGTAGCTAGCCCAAATGAATATATATATATATATATATATATATATATATATATATAAACTGCTCCACAGCCTCGAAGTCTTGGGGGCTCAGATATTCAATGGGCGGTTCCCTTGAGCCTAAATGGACTTCTGTCGATCTACCCTTTCCATTTCCCTTCGCTGGACAGTCCTTTACAAGATGATCGGTACTATCACTCATGGCACTTCAAGATCTGGCCGTGTCTACCTCGCGGCCTTCCCCGCCTGCCCTTACCTTTGCCTGCGGCTTCCCCGCGGCCTTTGCCACTGCCTTTTCCCCCGGAAAATATCATATCATACTGATCATCTGAAAGCCTCTGGAGGAAAGCCGCGACGCCTCGTCCGTTCAACCTTCGGCGACCCCGTTTGCCTTTACCTTTTCCTTTGAAGCTCCTCCGTATCCTCCTCCTAACACGACGCACCGGTGTTCGCGTGAACCTCCTCCACCTACGCTTCGCTTGTTGTAATAACCGGAACAGATGTTCGGGGCGCTGATTGTCCCCTTCCATTGGCATGATATCTGACCAATCTAGGGGTTCGATACCATCTGATGATATAGTGTCGGTGTCGGTGCCGGAGTCGAAGTCGTCGTTACCTAAGTAGGTGAATATACCGTCGTTCAGGGGATTCGCTTCACCCCATAGAGAACGGTGAGGTCGAGGCTCTCTAGGAGGAGGGCTGGTTGCCCAGCTTGGTTGCGATCGGCCCCCTGCTAGCAGGGCGGTAGATTCTCCAGGATCGCGGCCCCTATGTTTGAGGGCCCGTTGCCAGGCTGAGCTTCAGTGGTTAAGGTAGTATAGAAGTTTCCACTGCCAGTTCCCCTTCCCCTTCCAAAACTGATCCTATGTTGCCAGGAGACCGTTCTGACAAATGGCCTATCGAACGCATCCTCTCACACAGTTCGTCATGCTGCTGTTGTGTTCGGGGCATTTGGTGGTTGAGTGGCTGTAGAGTTGCATGGCTCGCTGGTTGCCAACGCCTAGGGCGCGGAACAGGATAGTCGTGAGCAGTTGGAAGTTGGGAAGGTCAAAACCCACCGACTGTGCCTCAAGACGGGCCATCTCGAACCGAGTAAGGGTTACATCGATTCGTTCTCCGTGAGGCACGTGGAAGTCGATGAGCTGAGTGCCTGAAGTGAGCTGGCGCTCATCTTCCAAGCGTTCGAACTTCATGCTTAGGAGGAACATAATATAGGTTACTGGGTCGGTGTGGACACCATCGATGTCCGCACCATAGTTTATAATGTCAGGTGGTACCCTCATGGCGAGTGTCCTCGCTAGGCCGCCCAGGCCGCGTTGTATGGCGGCTGCTTGGGCTTGTGGCGTCATGCGTCCGCTTGTGGCGTTAAGCCACGCGTTGACCTCATAAACGTATTCGCGGAAGGGTACGTTGCCTTGAGGGTCCCAGTATGGGCCATGTGTTTGCCCATCTGTGCTCTTGTCTCCTCGGCGCATGTGTCCGATTGCTGCCCCCAGCGCAAACCATATGATGGCGAAATAACCAACCCTAGGCTGTGAATATGGGTGGTTATCAGGCGCGTTGCCGCGCTGGGGTAGGGCTTGTAGCGCCTTGTCAAGTCTACGAGGCGCTTTATCTTGCGGGTCTCCCCGCCTATGCTTCAAGTACTGCGCTTTTGGCTCGTTGCCGAGCGGTTGGTAGTAGCGTAGTGATGAAGCGTATAAGCGTATATGTTGTTGTCTAGACGTCGTGCCTCTCCCGTTACTTATTGCTCTTGTGTTGATCCTCGTAAATGTAAGTGGAGTGGTGGCGCAGGGTGGAGAGGTTGGTCACGAAGATCGTGCCGGGTAGAGCGAGGATAAGAAGAGCAAGAGCTGACCACACGAGAGTGCGGCCAGCTCCGCTACCAAGTCTGAAATGACTCTGGCAGGTCATATAGCATCCACTTCCATGTCGAAGGAATACGATGTGGGGAGTGGATGGATAGGATAGGGTGAGATCGATGTACTGATCTTTCCAGCACATAGCGAGCACTAAGGTAGGTGTCTGGGCACATAGGGCGCGCGTGCCTTGAGCCAAGGCAGCGGCGCGCAGGCTATACTCCCGATCCTCTATACCATCTCCCAAAGAGCTACCCTCAAAGTCCCTGGGGGGGGGGGGGGGGGGGGGCTGCGATCTGTGAAACTGTCGCCACTTTCGAGGGCTCCTGAGGGGCGCAGCACAGTGGGTACACACCGCGGGCTCAATTTAGACCTCGCCATCCCTGGGGGGCTGCGATCTGTGAAACTGTCGCCACTTTCGAGGCCTGCTGGGGGGGCCCAGCGCAGTGGGTAGAAACCGCGGACTCAAACTAGACCTCGCCATCCCTGGGGGGCTGCGATCTGTGAAACTGTCGCCACTTTCGAGGGCTGCTGAGGGGCGCGGCACAGTGGGTACACGCCGCGGACTCAAATTAAACCTCGCCGTCCCTGGGGGGCTGCGATATGTGAAGCTGTCGCCACTTTCGAGGCCTGCTGGGGGGCCCAGCACAGTGGGCACTCACCGCAGACTCAAACTAGACCACGCCATCCCTGGGGGGCTGTGATCTATAAAAGTGTCGCCACTTTCGAGGCCCGCTGGGGGGGCCCAACGCAGTGGGTACACACCGCGGAGCACAGTGGGTACTCACCGCAGACTCAAACTAGACCTCGCCATCCCTGGGGGGCTGCGATCTGTGAAACTGTCGCCACTTTCGGGGCCTGCTGGGGGGCCCAGCACAGTGGGTACTCACCGCAGATTCGAATTAGACCTCGCCATCCCTGGGGGGCTGCAATATGTGAAACTGTCGCCGCTTTCGAAGCTTGCTGAGGGGCCCAGGACAGTGGGTACCCACCGCAGACTCAAACTAGACCTCGCCATCTCTGGGGGATCTGCGAAACCGTCGCCACTTTCGAAGCCTGCTGGGGGGCCCAGCACAGGTGGGTACCCACCGCAAACTCAAATTAGACCTCGCCGTCCCTGGGGGGCTGCGATCTGTGAAACTGTCGCCACTTTCGAGGGCTGCTGAGGGGCACGGCACAGCGGGTACCCACCGCAGACTCAAATTCGACCTCGCCATCCCTGGGGGGCTGCGATATGTGAAGCTGTCGCCACTTTCGAGGGCTGCTGAGGGGCCCAGCACAGTGGGTACCCACCGCAGACTCAAATTAGACGCCGCTTTCGTCCTTATTATCCTCCTTCAGTCACCTTCCCTCTGCTGCTGCCGTGCTGATGGTTCGGCTTCCCGCACGTGTTTCTCATGCTCTGCGTTCCCGACTCCCCATGTCCTCTTCGAGCCTGTAGCTGTCGCCCCTCGTTCTTGTATGGTTCTCCTGCGCAGCATGCCATAGGCGCGTGTCCCAAGTAGCTTACACACCAAGTTGATTGTCCATGCAAGGTTCGGCCAACCCCTCGTTTCCATTGATACGAATGGGTTGGGTACGTCACAGGGTAAGTTTACAGTGCTCGTTCCAATCCGAGCGTTGCCAATCCTTTCAGAATGGCGTTCCAACTGCAACGCTGGCGCCACGTTCCCGCTCCCTCCAATCCAGGTGCCCGCTGCATCATGACCTCATTTCATTGTTTCGGTTCTCCAAATCCTGCTGCAATGATGGCTTCGGCTCCGCGCTTCCAATCCTTCCAATTCGCGCTCGCACTGCAGCGCTGGTTTCATTTCCGCGGTTTCGGTCCTTCACTTATCGTGCCCCCACTGCAACGTGTATCTCATTTTGCGTTTCCCGCTTTCCAAATCGTCCATTTGCAGTTCCCGTCCTGTGTCATTTCTGGTTTCACTGTGACATTGTTGTCGACATGAGTCGCGCTCCCGACGCGACGTCTGCTGCGGCCGTGCTCTTCTATGCCAGGCTACGCCGTGCTATACCATGCATCGAGTATTCCCTCTGGGTCATTGTCCAGGTCGACGCCCGACTGTGCGAGTAGAGAGGGGATCTACGCCATGGTGGAAGGGATGGGGAGGGGTGAGGCGTCAGGTATGACGCCTGCGCACCGAGCTTGCCCCACCCCCCCACCCCCTCTTCATCCCTCCCTGCCTCCCTCCCTCTTCCTCCTCCCCCCTCCCCCTCTCTAAAACAGGGCTAGGATCTGGATAAATCGTTCCAGAGCGTTCTGGAGCGGCCGCGGCGCCCAACACAACCTGAAAACCCGCCGATTCTCAGAGACTTCGAGTCATCCCGATCCGATGTTGTCCCGATCTTCGTGTCGTTTTACTCTCTCCCTCCCTCCCACCATCACTCGAACACTCTCGAGCGCAGCGGTCTGCCGCCTGCCGTCACCCCCTCGAGGAGTAGGAGGAGGAGGAGGAGAAGGAGAAGGAGGAGGAGGAGGAGGAGGAGGAGGAGGAGGAGGAGGAGGAGGAGGAGGGGGAGGGGGAGGAGGGGGAGGAGGGGGAGGAGGAGGAGGAGGAGGAGGAGGAGGAGGAGGAGGGGGTGGAGGAGGAGGAGGTGGAGGAGGAGGAGGAGGAGGAGGAGGAGTGCCGCCGCCCTGCCAGGCCAGGCTTGGCTCCGCCCGCGGCGCGAGCCCGCCGGCCCCGCCGAGGGCCTGGCACCGAGCAGGGCGCCGACTGCGGTCGGCGCAGGCCGTTCTGCGCTCTGCACCGCGCGCGGCCTCCTAGCCGCCTTGTGGATGCCATGACTCGGGGATGGACAGACCTCCCTTTAGTAGAATGTGGTTTAGTGAAAACGACCTCGGGCCCAAACCTGGCGAGCGCAAGCCTGGAAAATAACGGCCGCGGCGCCCTCTCGAGAACCGAAAACGGACAATACACTAATCGACGTGTCAGGGTAGGAGGTCTGTCCACCCCCGAATGGCAATGGACACCCAAACAATCCTATCCTTGAATTCAGGATGAGCTTAACATGTTTGAAAGATGTCAATAAAATCTGTAAGTCCTCTCTTTGACATGTTTAGGACATGTTTTGAACATGTCTTGGACATGTGGAAGCTATCTGGCTACATGCTTCCTCTCCGTTGATCGTCGCCCACAGTGGTCGCCCCGTGCAGCGGGAGGGTTGGGCGCCGGGGCCCAGAGTCACTGCTGACCCTGTGCGTCGATGCGAGGGCGGCCAGGGCAGCCAGACCAAAGCGGCCGGAGATCTCCAGGGCGAGCAGCGTGGCACAGCGGCCGCCGTGCTGGAAGGTGTCCTTGCGGCCGTTGCGCGCAGCAACGCCGGGGCGCAGATGCTGGCCGCAAAACGCCCCAGCGAACGGGGAATTGACGATGCCATCAAGAAGAACATGCTAGCCAGACGCGGGCCATGCAACGACGAGGTGCTGATCCGCTCCTCCACTTCGCCATCCGATTTCTGAATCGCGGCCACCGCCGGCGCGAGGGCTGGGGGAACCCGCGCCTGGTGATCCTCCTGCTTGGCGTGCGCCTCCGCGACCTTCGCAAAACTTGCTCCGTCGGGTCGGGCGGCTCGGGGCTACCATCGATGCCCTCACCTCTGGCCTGCTTCTTCTCGAGTCGGTACTTCTCGGCGGCTGCCAACGACAGACCGCAGATGCCCCCTCTCCACGCCGACGGGCAGCACCTGCGGGAAGGCTGGGGCTGCCACGGCCGACTTCTGCTTCTCGGCCTCGACCTGCTGCGCGACGACCACCTCCTGGGAGTTAGCGCCACTGCCTCCGCCACCTCGGCGCGCACCTGCCCCTGCTCCTGCAAGGCCTGCAACGGGGCCCTGGACTTGGCCTGCAGGGCCATGGCCTCCGGCTCCTCCACCTCCTCGGCTCTCCCGTCGACCTGCGGCTGCGTCGACCTGGCCGCCCTGGCGCGCGAGAGGTCGCCGAGCTCCCTCCTGCGAGGGGGGGCGAGCCTGGCGGACCTCCTCGCGGAGCGCGGGGGCGAGGAACCGGCACGCCAAATCCAGCCCGCCACCGGCCGGCTCAACGTGGGAATCGCGCGCGGCGCTGGGGAGGAGGAGGAGGGGGAGGATGAGGAGGAGGAGGAGGAGGAGGAGGAGGAGGAGGAGGAGGAGGAGGAGGAGAAGGATGAGGAGGAGGAGAGGTAGCAGGAGGGGGAGGAGGAGGAGGAGGAGGAGGAGGAGGAGGAGGAGGAGGAGGAGGCGGAGGAGGAGGAGGAGTAGGATGAGGAGGAGGAGGAAGAAGGGGAGGAGGAGAAGGAGGAGGAGGAGGAGGAGGAGCAAGAGGAGGAGGAGGAGGAGGAATAATAATAATAATTAATAATGCCAATAATAGCAATTATAAGAAGAAGAAGAAGAAGGCTCGCCACCAGAGCTGCCCTGGGGAAGTGCACCGCCTCCTCCCTGGGCGCCGCCGCCACTGTCACCCGCGGGGCGGCGGCCCGGCCGCCCCCACTCCATTGCCCAACAGGGCAGTTTTTAATCCATAGGATTTGTAAACATATAGGATTATGATTAACTGATTAATGTATGAGTACATGTGCGCATGAACTCACAGTTGTTTTTAATGAGAGATCCTTGCATTTGTAACACATCATCCGCGCGCGGAGCATGTATGAAAAACGGCACTGAACACCACGCCAGGAAGAGAGCGAACACTTTCTGCCAGCGCGGGTTTCTTCCCCCTGCGGGCGGACTCCGCTGCACCCGCCCTTGCGGCACGTGTCGCGGGCTCCGAAGTTTTGGTAGGCGCCTGCCGGAAAAACACATGTGTATACATATATATATATATATATGTAGATATGTAGATATTTGTAATTATACGTGTGTATATATATGTATATATGTATATATATATACATATATACATATATATAAAACACGCCCGTCACCCCTCCCAGCGTCCACAGAACGCGTGTTTCCGTACCTCGGGCCGCAGCTCGCACGCCGCCCCCGCGCGAGAGGCGGGTGCTTTCCTGAGCGCCCCAGCGCAGGCATCCTAGCCGGCCGCGGCCTCTGGCCGCACCCTCGTGTGCTCGGAGGCTGGAGCCTCCCAAGCCAACCAGTTGGGCCGAAAAGGCCACGGCAGGAGGTTTTGTTTGGGACCGCTTGCCTGCAGACACTCGGCCTGCTCCTCTCTCTGGCTCCCCATTTCTACGCTCACGCGATCCCCGCCTTCTCCGTCTCCTTGATGGTGCCTTCCAAAGTTGACACAACCTGCTTACCTCGGTTCTTTCGCGAATGCGCGGGGAGAGGATGGGGAGGAAGAGGAGAAAAGGAAAAGGAGGAAGAGGACAAAGTGGTGGTGGTGGTGGTACTACCCAACCTCTAGCCGAATCTCATCTGCAATGTGATGACAAATGGCCGCCGTGCGCATAGACGGGGGCATGCCCCCTCGCGAAATTGAAAACCGGCGCTCCGGTCACGACTTGTTATCTAAACAAGGATAACCATGGATACCGCTAGGGTCGAAGAGGCCTTACGCAATTATCCCGAATAGTGCACTGTGGCACCAGGTCCCGAAAGTGAGAAAACAGACATTTCAGCTCGCACGCACACACGCACACAACACAGGAGCGAGGGAGAGGGAAGGCACGACCACGAGGACATAACATCACGAAGGACACCACAAAAACAGGGAACAAAGCGGAGGCAGGCGAAAAAAACACAACAACATCAGGACAAGTGCCAGCACGTAAGTCGGACCCCTGCCCCGACCCTTACCCTTGCTAACTTGACTTCGTACGCTTTGCAGCAGCCTCGGGTGGAGCCCAAGGGCCCGAAAAATGCATTCGACCCCTGTCCGAAACACATTGCCAGGTCCTTCTCTCCCCCAAAGAATTTACTACAAGGAAAGACTGCTGCTGAATGCTACAACTGCTACCCCGCCGGATCCACAATCACGCTCAAAACACACGCCTACCGCTCTTGTGCTTGCTCCCCTTCAACATTTTCTGCAGTGGGTTCTGGATCGCGCGCCCTGGACCTCCTCTCGGCGACGGACCTGGCCCAGCCCGGGACCCCAACTAGAGGGTGCACTTCGACATGAGGAGGCTTGCTGGCGCGATCACCCTGATGGGTGGAACCCGGAATGGCACGGACGCGTGAATGTAAAACGAACGCGTCACTTTCATTTCCGGTCTCTCCTTCGCGAACGCCGTCGTGGCTCGCCAAATATTGATGCACATCTCTTTGCTCAGCCGCTCCGGAAAAAAGAAGGACAACAAAACATGTCAATTCCAGCACCCTGGCGCGCACGTACTCCGCTTCTTTGATCGCGAGTAGCTGCGCCAAGATGAGCAGAGCTGCCATTTCCTCCGCGGGGGCTGGAAGGCCCAGCTCCTTCGCCGGGTCTGCCTCCACCGTCGACGCGCACATCTGGGTGGCCCCCGCCGCGCGAGCATTCAGAACGCACACATTGTCCACAACGTGGCCACTGACCAGGCATCTCTGCAGCGAACGAGAGTACGATGCGAGACGCCCGGCACCTACTCGAAAACATTATCTGCCGATTCGCCCTCGCGCCGTCGGCGCCCCGAGCGTCCGCGCCCCTCGCCCCGCAGGCCGCGGAGCTCGAGGGCGCTGCTCAGCCGCGCGCGGTGGCTGCGATTTTCGCCCCATGGCCGCCAGCTGAGACGACGTGTTTGAAGGGGCCCCAGGACACACAAATAAATACACACAAATAAAAAGATTCCCCATATGTTCTTATATGTTCTGGGTTTCTGCATTCCCCCCCCACTTCCCATAGTTTCCCATATTTTCTGTGGTATCGCCGATTAATTGTGCCTGCGTGTTTCTTTCCCTCCTGAGTTGTGTTTCTCCCCGTGGCCGCCAGCGTCCGAAGGTGAACTGGGCGTCCGAAGGTGAACTGGGCAGCGGGGCCCAGTGCGATGCGTCCACGCGCGCGCGCCTGTTAGAGCCTCCAAGCTATCGCGATCAACCCCGCAGGCACGACAGAGCAACGTGAACGTCCCAACGATGGAATGACAAAATGACCTCTGTGAGCCTGCACTCACGATGGCATAGCTGACGGCGTACGCACTGGCGCGCAACATGTCTGCTCGATAAACCACTGACACACCAAGGACATTGATTAGGAAGCGCGGGTGCATTGCCACGTGCTCGATGCCTGTGCACGCCGCCAAGCGTGAATCTCACGCGCGCGTGCCTCGCTTGTCGATCCTGCAACTCCAGGCCGCGTCGAGATCCATGTTCAATGAGTTCCTCGCGAAACGCGTATCGGGGCACGGAGGCCCCTAGGGGGCCCAGCGGGCGCGTCATGCCCCCCTCTTCCCCCCCCCCCTGATTTCCCCCTCGCCCCCGCTGAGCAACTGCCCCCGTTGCGCTCTTGTTCCCCGGCCCGCGCAGTCGAGAAGCGCCCCCCGTTAAATCCCGCCAGCGCGCATTCCGAACTGATCTGAAAACCGGCCTTAGAGACTCAGGACAAACACATCAGTGAAAACTCGAAGGAGGTCTCAACCGGCCGATGGAGGCGAGCGGGCCCATGTTGCACATGGGCCAAGGCGAGGAAATTAACATGTCGAGCCGAGCTGCAACGCTGCGCGCACCCCCCCCCCCCCCAATGCCCCACCAAACCCGACGCATATTTTTCAGACGCGCTGCTCGCTGATGCGCCCTAACGCCGCGAGACTGAATGCCAAGATTTGCAGCAGTCGGCCCCGCAGCCGCCATCTCCGAAAAGCCGAATATCGGTGCAATCTGCTGCTCGCCACGATTCCGGGCGCCGCCCGCCGCCCGCGCCGTCGAATCAGAATGCTCGCTGGTTTCGTCGAATCGGCCGCCTTCTCCCTCGTCGCGGCGCTTAGTTCTGAGTGGGCCCCATCGCCCGCGAGCGCCGTCGCAGGGGGGTCTGCGGTTTCATCGCGAAAAGCAGAACTACATTGCTGAGATGCCCGGCGTTCCTGCGGCCGCGGCCCCAAACCGCGGTGCTGTTTTTTGTTATTATAAAAAACTCGGCTGTTCTTATCAAGTGCAGATTGGTAGCTCTGCAGCACTCCCTCGCAAATGAAGCATGTGCCGGCTCCGTCTGTTGCATCGATCGAAACGTCGCTTACTCGGTTATTAAATGCCCCCTGCAACGGATCGTCGCCATCATTGCGCTGGTAAGTAATCGGCCCCATCCACAGACTCTGCTAGAACGCTACAGGAACCATTGGCCTGATGAATAACGGTGGCATGAGACAACCAACTGCGCTGACCTCCAGCTCGCTACCAGCGGAACTCCGATCGGGCCCCCCCCGCGCCGACAGAGCACGCCTCCTTGCATGCAGCCAGAGAGCTACTTCTCAGCGAAAGATGCAGCACATCGCTGGGCGACGTGTCTCGTCGCAGCCTTACTGAATGAACAAATGCGGAGGATACGTCGAGACGCTATGATGACCATCAACGCACTCGGCATCGGTGCCCAATCTCCCCGCGATCGATGCCACGCCAGCAGAACGTTTGACATGAAACAAATGCTCCACGATACTTCTAGGTGCATATATACATATATCTGTATAGTTATGTGTGTTTATTTATATATTTATATATATGCGCGTGTGTGTGTGCGAGAGCAGCCTCGAGAACAAATGCGTTGCAGGAGCGCGCGTCTCAAATGCTTCCTGCCTGTCTTTGTGCTTCGGGCTCCTGTCGCAAGGGTTGATTAGCATGCGAACTCTTTCGGCAAGTGGCGTCCATGGTGGTACACATGTCCTGAATGCCAATCGATTTAACGTCGATCGCATGTCCCGCAGGGCTCGATTTACCTTAACTTTGGGAACGTGCTTCCAAAGCCGCCGGCAACTGCGTTGACCCAGCCGCTCTGGAGGCAGGTCACCCAACTTCGGCACGCATTCTGCAATCGACCCTCCCTTCCACCCTGGCTGTTCAAGATGCTGCGCCCACGTGGTCACAACCGTCAAATTCGAGAACGTGGGCCCATGGTAGACGCGCCGCCCTGGCCCCGCCGAAGTCGTCGCAAGGCGGCGAGCGAGCCGACGTACAAGACTGTACCGATTCTGCTCCCAAAGTTGCCGAATCGAATCTCCCAGGCTGACAACGTGTGCCACCTGGAGCTGTTCTCCTGCGCGTTCTAACTCCTTCCTCAAACGCTCGAATCGTTGCTGCAATTACGTCGATGCTCCAGCCGCTGCCTCATTACAACTCTCGGAGAAAAGCCTGTCTGCGCAAAAGTTCGCGTTGCTGCTCGCGTGTCAACTCATAGTTCTGGCCTGCCTCCGTCGGATTCTGAAGATATCTCAATGCCAACTTCTGACAGGCCTCAGTCAGCTGTTACCGAGCCTCAGATTGTGCTGCTAAGTCTTCGCGTTGAATTCATCCTGGGTAATAGCTACAACACTGTTCCTCAACCTCGTTCAAAAGCGACCCCCCGCCATTGGCCGTCAACTACTCCGCGAACTGACGCATCCAGGTTCCACTCAATCTGAGCTGCGCGGCCGCTGATGGGATGTTAAGGGGCAAGTGCCAGGGCGGCTGGAGAAGGAGGAGGGGGGGGAGGGGAAGGGGGAGGGCGAGGGGGAGGAGGAGGGGGAGAGGGAAGGGGAGGGGGACAAGCTAGGTGCGCTCGCGTCATATCTGACGTCCTACCCCTCTTTCCCATCCCTTACCATGGCGCTGATTTTCTCTATCCGCGGACGCGTGTCGTAGCGGACCTGTGGCTCCGCGCGCGCGTGCGTAACTAGTGGGTGGTGGTGCGCGTGCGTGCGTGCGTGCGTGCGTGCGTGTGTGCGTGGTTGTGGTGGTGGTGGTGGTGGTGGTGGTGGTGGTGGTGGTGGTGGTGTGTGGTGGTGGGTGGGTGCTGGTGCTGGTGCTGGTGGTGTGGTGGTGGTGGTGGTGGTGGTGGTGGTGGTGGTGGTGGTGGTGGTGGTGGTGGTGGTGGTGCGGCGCGGTGGTGGCGGGCGGATGGGCGCGCGAGAAAGAGGCCCGCGCTGGGGCGAGAACGCCATCCTGAACGACGGAGGCCAAACACCGATCCGAAAATGAGGCCCACGCTGCAGCGGGAGCACGATTCGGAACGATTCGGGAGCAGAAATGAGGCCGGCGCCTCAGCGAGAGCAGCATTTTAGAAAAAAACACAAGCGAAAACCCAACTCCGGGGAATCCTGTGTGTAAAAAAACAGTACGCGGGGGGGGCCGAATATCTTCCGGACGCCATCAGGGGAAGTGGGAGAGTATTTTCATATTGTGTAATTGTGGAGGAGGAGGGGGAGGAGGAGGAGGAGGGAGGAGGAGGAGTAGGAGGAGGAGGAGGAGGAGGAGGAGGAGGAGGAGGAGGATTTTTTACCGCGCGCCAGCACAACCCCCCATCCGCGGGTTGTCGCGCGAGGCCTCGCGGCGCGGCCGTGGCGCCCCGCCCGCGCGGGCGGCGGCGAGCCCGCCCGCAGACACGGGCAAAAAACCGGAAGGACCCCGGGGCCGACGACACGACGACGACGACGACGACGACGACGACGACGACGGCGACGGCGACGACGACGCGACAGGGAAAACGGACAGCCAGTCCCGCCCCAAGGCGGCGAACGGAGGGGCCCTCCCCGCCCTGGCTGCCCCCCCTGGGAAGGGGACCAGGCTTATGGGGGCCGTCCCTGGGGAAGGGGGGTTTTTCGCCCCGGGCCTGGCGCTCCCCGCCTGCAGCAGGAGGAGTTTTTAAACTCGCGTGCACACGCCCGTGAGTGAGTGCCCCTGGTCTCGGCACCCCGCGCGGGCAGAACTGCCCGAGGCGGGGTGGGCCATCGGCCTCATCTCTCGGCGTCGAACTCCCGCTCGGGAGCCCGCGGCGCGCTCGCGCCGGCACGACACGACGCGACACGCCGGGGGGGACGAAAACGAACGACGCGACACGAACGACACGACACGGACGAGCGACACGACAGAGACGAGCCGCCGGCCCCGCCCCATGGCGGCGAGCGCTGGGGGGGACCCAGCACCGCCCTGGGGGAGGACACGGGGCCTGGCGACCCCCCCGGGGGAAGGAAACCGCGCTTTGGCGGCGTCCCCCGGGGTGCGGGGGATTTTCGCCCCTCGGGCCCGGCGCTCCCCGCCTGCGCCAGGAGGACCCTGAGAGCCCGACCCCTCCCCTACGGGAGGGGCCCCCTCGGGGCGCCTACAGCAGGAGGAGGAGGAGGAGGAGGAGGAGAACGAACAAAAGACCGTCTGGACTGTTCCAGGAGGTTTTTAAACCTCGGGGTTTTGACGTTTTCGGGGTCGTATATCTCTGCTCCCAGGTAGGCGGTGCCCCAGTAATTACCCGATGTCGCCGCCCGGTAATCGCAAGGGACGGCTCTGCTTGTTCTCGGGCTCAGCGCATTTCCTCCCTGTGGTGCTGAATGGAAGGCGGGCCGCCACTCCCCGGCCGTGCACGCACCAGCCGCCCAAACGCGCCACCCTCCCTTAAGATTTGAGGTTGCGACAGACTTGCAACATCGCAACAAATCACGACCAGAACCCAGGATCCCATCTTCCTGCGCAAGTGTCCGAGCCGGGCCGATCCGGGAGGGCCGAGGCCAGGCGAAGCCTCCCTGCGCGAGAGCAGAAGGGCGGCTCCCGACAGTGGGCTGCCCAAGTTCCAGACCCCCGACGCCATGACTCGTTCATGGCGTGGAGACCCTGGATCGGGCGTTGGCAGAACTGGGTTTAGTGGAGCCTGGTTTAGTGAATTGTACCGGGGGCGCCCCCCCCGCCCCATTCCCACAAACCGGAACTGCCGACACCCGAAAAACACCAGTTACGGCAAACCTGGTT
This sequence comes from Prorocentrum cordatum, assembly GCA_963575745.1. NCBI lineage: Eukaryota > Dinophyceae > Prorocentrales > Prorocentraceae > Prorocentrum > Prorocentrum cordatum. Next base: position 95,770 of record CAUYUJ010001099.1, read on the forward strand.
TAGTGAATCTGGCCAACTGAGAAGCCCCAGGGCCGTTCGGGAGCGGCCAAGAGGGGGGTGTCCAAGAGGGGGGGGTGCAAATCATGACCGGCGGCATGTGCGCGGCCCAAGGGGGGGGGCCAGAGACGTCATGAAACAAGAAGAGGCGCCATGAAATCTGGGGAAATATCATGGCCCCCGCCATGATATCCCCCCCCCCGTAGCCATCACCCCCCTCTTTTCCGCCCCCGAGCCCTGCCACTAACCGGGTCCCCTTACCCGGGGCCCTGGCCATACCCGACCGGAGGCCTCGGCCCACTTCCCGAGGCCCGCTCTCCGTCCCGAGTCGCGCTCTGGCGGTCCCGGGGGCCAGGAGCTGGGCCCCTATACCCTGACCTTCCAGAGAGCTATGTTTTAGCACTGGAGACCTAAAAACCTAAACAACTAAACGAAAAAACCTAAAACCAAGACGTAGAATAGCTCTGGGATAGGTTTTTTTAAGTCGCGTGCTATTTCCCAACCATCCTGTGGTGTTGGGTCCTCGTTTTGAAGAGACGGTGCCCCGCGTCTCCTTCCTCTCCTCCTCCGCCTCCTCTCCCCTCCTATCATCGTCATCATCATCATCATCATCATCATCATTATCATCATCATTATCATCATCATCGTCATCAGCATCAACATCATCATCATCATCATCCATCATAACCATCATCGTCATCATCATCATCATCATCATCATCATCATCATCATCATCATCCTCGTCGCCATCATCACACGTTTCGTGGCCCCATACGGAGCTCCACCGAAGGTCCAAGTGGCGCAGCTCGCATGGCGCCACCGCCCCATTTTGGCACACCCCTCACACGTTTCGTGGCCCCATAGGGAGCTCCATCTACGGTCCAAGTGGCGCAGCTCGCATGGCGCCACCGCCCCATTTTGGCACACCCCTCACAGATTTCGTGGCCCCATCAGGGAGCTCCTTTTGGCACACCCCTCACACGCTTCGTGGCCCCATAGGGAACTCCACTTAAGGTCCACGTGGCGCAGCTCGCATGGCGTCACCGCCCCTTTTTGGCACACCCCTCACACGTTTCGTGGCCCCATAGGGAGCTCCATTTACGGTCCAAGTGGCGCAGCTCGCATGGCGCGCGCCACCGCCCCATTTTGGCACACCCCTCACACGTTTCGTGGCCCCATAGGGAGCTCCACCTACGGTCCAAGTGGCGCAGCTCGCATGGCGCCACCGCCCCATTTTGGCACACCCCTCACACGTTTCGTGGCCCCATAGGGAGCTCCATCTACGGTCCAAGTGGCGCAGCTCGCATGGCGCCACCGCCGCATTTTGGCACTCCCCTCACACATTTCGTGGCCCCTCAGGGAGCTCCTTTTTGGCACACCCCTCACACGTTTCGTGGCCCCATAGGGAGCTCCACCTAAGGTCCACATGGCGCAGCTCGCATGGCGCCACCGCCCCTTTTTGGCACACCCCTCACACTTTTCGTGGCCCCATAGGGAGCTCAATTCACGGTCCAAGTGGCGCAGCTCGCATGGCGCCACCGCCCCATTTTGGCACACCCCTCACTCGTTTCGTGGCCCCATAAGGGGCTCCATCTACGGTCCAAGTGGCGCAGCTCGCATGGCGCCACCGCCCCATTTTGGCACAACCCTTACAGATTTCGTGGCCCCTCAGGGAGCTCCTGTTTGGCACACCCCTCACACGCTTCGTGGCCCCATAGGGAGCTCCACCTAAGGTCCACGTGGCGCAGCTCGCATGGCGCCACCGCCCCTTTTTGGCACACCCCTCACACGTTTCGTGGCCCCATAGGGAGCTCCAGTTACGGTCCAAGTGGCGCAGCTCGCATGGCGCCACCGCCCCATTTTGGCACACATTTCAAAGATTTCGTGGCCCCTCAGGAAGCTCCACCTGAGGTCCAAGTAGCGCAGCTCGCATGGCGCCACCGCCGCATGTTGGCACACCCCTCACACGTTTCGTGGCCCCTCAGGGAGCTGCACCTAAGGTCCCAGTGGCGCAGCTCGCATGGCACCCCTTCACACGTTTCGTGGCCCCACAGGGAGCTCCATCTCAGGTCCAAGTGGCGCACCCCACATGGCGCCGCAGACCCACTTTGGCACACCCCTCACACGTTTCGTGGTCCCATAGGGAGGGAGGAGGAGGAGGAGGAGGAGGAGGAGGAGGAGGAGGAGGAGGAGGAGGAGGAGGAGGAGGAGGAGGGCGAGGAGGAGGGCGAGGAGGAGGAGGAGGAGGAGGAGGAGGAGCAGGAGGAGGAGGAAGAAGGACCGCCCTGGCCGCTGTCGCCGCCGCCGATGCCGCCGTCGCCGCCGTCGGCGCCGCCGTCGGCGTCATGCTCGCGGCCCCACAGGCGAACGGGAGAGAGGGTCCCCTCCCCCTCCTCCTCCTTTCCCTCCTCCTCGCTTCCTTCTCTTTGTTGCCCGCGCGCAGCATCATTGTCCATGCTTGTTGAGTCGACTTAGCTGTGAAGCCATCCATTGCAAAGAATCCGAACCATCGCGGCGTGTGGCCCCCCCCGAGCCGCGCCTTTTCTCGACTGCCCGCATAATTGTTCGGCCTCGCGCCGCGGACGACCCGCGCGCGTCGCTGGGACCCTCTCGGGGCGACCAGCGCGCGTCGCGGGGATTCCGCGCGGCGCTCTGCTCAGCGCCTCGCTCGCCCGTCGTCGCTCTGCCCAGCGGCCGGAGCCTTGCCCGCAATCGGCCGGCCGGCTAGCTCTCTGTGCTCCGCGCAGCGGACGACTTGCGCGCGTCGCTGGGACCCCTCCGCGGCGACCTGTGCGCGTCGCGGGGACTCCGCGCTGCTCTGCGCCCGCAGCTTTTGATTTTTGGAGCGCGCAGGCAAAGAGGGGGGAAAAGAAGGGACGGGAGCGGGTGCGATCCCCGTGAGGGGCGTGCCGACATGGGCGTCGCGGCGCGCGGGCGCTGCCGTCGGGGTTCCCGCGGAAGCTGCCTGCGGCGGCCACGCCCAGTGTCACAAGTGTTCGGACAGGCATGCTCGAGCCATTCACATTCATATACATTTACACTAGGCGTAGCCAAGATCGCATTCATGCAAATATACACACTCCCACGCAGACCCATTCACACTCAGACTCTTTCGCGCTCTGGATCACCCGCGTTCATTCTTTCGTAATCTGACCTATCGTATTCCTTTGCGTTGTGTACCCCGCCATATTTCGGCATGCCCCTCATGCGGTTCGTGGCCCCATAGGGAGCGCCACCGAAGAAGGTATTCACAATTCCGGCATTCACAACTGCATATGGTTGGGTCTTTCGCCAGGATAATTTTTAGCCCTCCTGGAAGGTCAGGATAGAGCCTGCAGAAAGCGCGGGGGCCCTCTGGGGGGCACTGCGCCCCCAGGTCCCGCCGCCCCCTCCCGCCGCTTCGCGCGCCAAGGGGCGTCGCCGGAGGCGCTGCAAGGGGGCCCCAACGCCGATCCGAGGAATCCGCGTGGACCTGCGAGTTTTCAGGTCGATGTCATTGTTCGTTCCCCATAGTCAGCCTGGACAAGCGCGCTCCACTACTCGCATGGAGCACGAAACGGATCGCAGACGGCCTGGACCCGCCGCGTGGACCTAACGATGCACATGCGTAGGAGGTCCACATGCCTTTTGTCGGGCGCTTGCGGGTCTACGCTGTGTCGGGGATGGACAGACCTCCCTTTAGTAAAACGTGGTTTAGCGAAAACGACCTGAGGCCCAAACCTGGCGGGCACAGGCCTGGAAAAGAACGGCCCCGGCGCCCTCTCGAGAACCGAAAACGGACGATTCACGAATCGACGTGTCACTGTGGGGGGTTCTGTCCACCCCCGACTGTGTGTGAGCAGTGGGACGCGCTCGGTGATTAATGCCACCGCTCCAGCCTCGAGCCCCGAGCCTTCTGAGAAGGCCTCCTCCTCCTCCTCCTCCTCCTCCTCCCGTCCCCCCCAGGAGGAGGAGGAGGAGGAGGAGGAAGAGGAGGAGGAGGAGGATGAGGAGGAGGGGGAGGAGGTGGAGGAGGAAGAGGTGGAGGAGGTGGCTCTTTCCCCCAGCCCCGAGCTCCTGGGCGACTCATGCCGCGTGGGCCCTCACCGCTGCCGCGCGCGGCCGCCGCTGCGCGGGGCCATGCGGCGGCGATCCGCGCGCCGGCGCCCGCCCCGACGAGGCGAGCGGGCGGCGGCCGGGGGGCGCGCGGCCGCGCGGGCCCCGCGGGCTCCGGCCGAGGGGCGCCGAGGGGGGCGCGTGTAGGAAGGGCGCGACGGGGGTTCCTCCTCCTCCTCCTGATCCTCCTCCTCCTCCTGCTTCTCCTCCTCTTGCTCCTGCTCCTCCTGCCCCTCCTCCTCCTCCTCCTCCTCCTCCTCCTCCTCCTCCTCCTCCTCCTCCTCCTGCAGGGAGGGCGCGACGGGGGGAGGGGCGGGGGGGTCGAGGACGGGGGGGTCGGAGACAACCAGTGGGGGTCTGAGTCGGAGGAATGAAAGAAGGTGAAGCCCCACGGGGGAGGGGCTGTTGCGCCAGATAAGACCGCCAGAGTAATTAAGCGGTAGCACAAGCGGGAGTCAACGGGATAAAACAAAACCCCACCAGCCCTTTAGGGCGTAGGTGGTTTAGGGTGTTCCCTGTTCCACCCCCTTCTTCGTGTTGGGGAGGGGTTTACCCCTCCCCCTGACCCCTCAACTGGACCTGGAGGGGGCGTTCCGCGGGTCGCCAGAGCGTCCAAAACGGCCTCGGCGAGGAAACCAAAATCATAATTACGATGGTTGTGGCTCCATTTTGGCCTCTTGGGGTGGCGGCGCTAATTGAGACCCCCCCCTTGTTTGATCGATCTCCTCCGAGATGGCCCCTATGAGCGCTCCCAGGGCTCCTAAGGGTGCCCCAAGAGGGCCCCAACAGGTGGCCAGGAGGCCCCCAAGAGGCTCTCAAAAGGCCCCCAGGATGCACCCAAGAGGCCCCCAAGAGACCCCCAAGAGGCCCCAAGAGGCCCCCCAGAAGCACCCAAGACGTTCCAAGAGGTCCCGGCGAGAATGCACAAATCATTGGTTTTACGAAGGTGTTGGCCACATGTTGGCCTCGTGGGGGGGCACTGCTTAAGATGACTCCAAGAGCGCCTGCAAGAGCCCAAGATGACCTCCAAGATGGCTCAAGACATCCCACGATGCCTCAAGATGGCTCCCACGATGCTCCAAGAGGCCCCGAGACCGCTCCAAGACGGCCCCGAGTGGCCAAAAAGCTCCCCCAGGAAACCCCGAAGAGGCCCATATCCTTCCAAACCGCATGAAATCTATGTGTTTGGCTTTCTCGCCTTTTCGCTTCCGATGGCCATCCGAGGCTTCAAGCTGGCTCCAAGATGGCGGAAGTGGGCTCCAACAGCGCTCCTAAGGCTCCAAGGAGCGCTTCAAGACGGCTCCAAGAGGCGCCCAGGAGGCCCTAACAGGCGCCCAAGAGGCCTCCAATAGGCACCCAAGAGATTCCCAAGAGGCCCCAAGAAGCTCTCCGATGCACCCAAGACGCTTTAAGAGGCGTGACCGCCAAGAGGCCCCCAAGACGCTCCAAGAGGCCTCCACTAGGTGACCCTTCCTCTGTGTGCTGCCCACTTCACTGATCGAAGCAATTCCTCTTGGCATCGTTTCTGGATGGGCTGGTGTGGTTACTTTTTGGTCAACAGGCTCGCGAGGCGGGTCGAAAGCCGTCCGAACACTAGTCGGGCCGCGACTAGGCAGCAGGAAAACAAAGGCAAGCGAAGCGAGCGAGCGGGCAGCCACTCAGGAGGAGAGCCAGGCTGGTGTGGTTACGCGAAGCGTCTAGAACTTAGCCCGATTTCGGACCAGGGCAAAATCGTAATGTGACCTCCCTGGAGTTGCATCGAAGGGGAGGGTGGAAGGAGGTGGCAGGGAAGGGCTTGCCGGGAGGGCGCGGGGGGAGGGAGGGGGTTGCGCAGGGAGGGCGCCAGCGGGGTGGGGAGGGGCGGCGGCGAGGCGGGGGGGAGGAGACGCCGAAGCAGAACGTGGCTGGTGGAGGTCAGATCATGCGAGCCGCCCATCTTGGACAGCGGCTGACGATCTCGCGCGAACTCTGAGGGGTCCTGCGTCGACAGGTTACCAGCCTCGGACGTATCCCTATCCCTAAGAGTGACACGCCGAAAGGCGATGACAATCTTAGGGATTCGCCCTCAAAAAACAAGGGAATCCCTAAGATGGGCATCGTAATGGGAAGGTGCCCAGCATAGGGACAGGGATATGTTCCAGGCTGGTAGACACGGGGGGGTGGGGGGCGAGCAAGGAGGGACCGCGTGTGAAAGAGGGGGGGCTCCCTGGGCAAGTCGACGCCGTTGCGAGAGCGCCAGCCGCCCAAGCAACTCTCCACGGGCCACCGCAGAGGGGTGCCCGGCAATGCCTCGGAGAGGCGCACGAGCCTCCTCCTCCCTGCCTGTCCCCTCCTCCACTTCCCCACCCCGCAATACCACGTCCTCCCAACCCCGAGGGCGGGGACAGGAGGAAGACAGGGATGGCGCGATGGGCCGAGGTGGGGAGAATGAAGGAATCGGAGGCCTCCTCCTGCTGCTCCCCCCCTCCTCTTCCTCCTCCTCCGCCTCCTCCTCCTCCTCCTCCTGCTCCTGCTCCTCCTCCTCCTGATGCTCCTCCTCCTCCTCCTCTTCTTCTTCCTCCTCCTCCTCCTCCTCCTCCTGCTCCTCCTCCTCCTCCTCTTCCTGATCCTCCTCCTCCTCGGCAGTCCCAGGGAGGAGGAAGTGACGGCACGAGGGATCCAGGAGAACGAAGGGAGAGTGGGGGAGGAGGAAGCATGAGAACGGGGGGATGGGAAAACGTCGATGGTGAGATGGAGAAAGAGTGCACAACATCCGACGTCGTGACAATTTGGATGCGTGGCCCGCGGAGTTTCCGCGACGTCCTTCCCTGCGCGGCTAGATTCTCGTCCTGCATGGTGTTGTGATGCCTCTGCGCCCACGTCCGCAACGGTCCCCAGGAGGCCTCTGGAGGTCCAAGGCGGAAGGCTCAGGAGGCTTCTGGAGGCTTCCAGAGCCCCGCCAGCGATAGCCGAGACCATCCCCGTTCTCTCCCCGCTTACAGCGGAGAGAATTTGAGAGAGAGGGAGAGACAAGGAGAGAGACAGAGACAGCAGACAGAGGCAGTGACAGAGGCAGATACCAAGACACGTATACAGACACAGACAAAGACTCAGACACCCGAATCAATACACACGCACACACACACACACACACACACTTTTGCGTGGCGGCCACGCGCGGCGATGAATGGCAAAGGCCGAGCAGAGAGCGGCGCGCGCGCTGTCCAACTCAAGCATGAGAAGCCGGATCAACCCACAGGGGATCGGACGGCAACGCCGGCGGGGAAAACCGACGAGGGGAGAAGGCGTGCTGAGGACGATGAGCAGCGAAGACAGGGACAGGCCCAGGCCGAACGCGTACGTAGCTCGGGCGTTGGCAGAACTGGGCTCGGTGGGGCCTGGTTTAGCGATGTGTGCTGGGGGGCGCCACCCGGCAGGCCACCGTTCCACTACCCGGAGCTGCCGTCACCCGAACAAAAACACCACCTATACGGCAGACCTGGTTTAGTGATTTCGGCGGTGGACAAACCTCCCTTTAGTAAACCTCCCCTTAAGGAAAACAGCCTGGGACCGAAACCGGCGAGCCTGGACCCGCAAAAATGTCGGCAGCGACGCCCTCTCGCGAACCGAAAACGGCCGATTCGCTAATCGACGCGTCAGGGTAGGAGGTCTGTCCACCCCCGAGCCAATTGAGGGGCTCCGGGGCCCCACTGCTAATCGGGTCCCCTCACCTAGGGTCCTGGCTGTACCCGAGTGGCGGAGGGGACACAGCCACGACGGGCAAGAGGGGAGCAAGGCAGCTCGTGGGTCAGGCGAGGCAGTGAGGCCGTGGAGCCAGTAGGCCGGAGAGGGAATGGCAGGCGACCGCAGTAGGCCTGGCAGGGAAAGCACGCAAACGAAAAGAGCGGCGGAGCGGATATGTGAGGGGCTTAAGTTCTGGCACGGTGAAGTGCACCCTCCAATAACGATGTCTCAAGGATGAGGAGGAGGAGGAGGAGGGGGAGCAAGACGAGGAGGGGCGGTCGCTTCCAGGAAGCTGGTCAGGCACATGCAGCAAGTGAGGAGGGGAAAGGGAATGAGGAGGCTCTGGAAGGGGCGCCTCGGCGCGTGAGCGGCGCGACACGGCACCATGAGAAGTGATGTTTCTGCCATTACGTCGGCTGCGTGCGGGCGGCGCGGGCAAAGAATGCGGGCGCCCTGGCGGGCCTGAAGCGGCACCCCTGTATTGTCTGGCGACCTCGCACGGCTTCTCAGGAGGCTGCTTCTTAGAAGGCGTCCGCCCTACCTCTAGAGACGGGGCCCGCGCCTTTGCCAGAAGCAGGGGTGTGTTGTTTGACCGGTCGTCCCCCCCCCCCCTGCCGTCTTTGTGCGCGCCACCAAACTCTGGCGGTGGTCCTGCTGTGGCAGGTTCTGCCGTCTCAGGTCCGTCGGGGACCTCGTCCCTGGGTCTTGGATTAGGTCGGGCCTGTCCCCCTACAGGGGGATTTGCGACGAAAAATCAAAAATACCACAAAAATGATCCAAAAATAATCAAAAAAAAAGTCTGGGGACTATATTTTGAGTTTTTGTTTACCTTTTTGGTGTATGTTTTGCGTACTTTCTATTTTCCGTCGGAATCCCCTGTAGGGGGACACGCCCGACATAAGTCTTGGATCGGCTCTCTGGCCTGCGGCGGTCTGCACGGCGATTGCCTGTGCGGGGGCAGGCTCCGGCCACTGCTTACAGGCCCTCCCAGCAATCCTGTGGGGCAGGGGTGCGGTCGGGGGAGTCGGCCCGCTGGTGCAGGCACGGTTCAGAAGCGTGCATCGCCTGGCCCCCCTGGGGCACGAGCATGTGACGGCGGGACGGGTTATCCGTGCGCGGCGACACGCGCTGCGTGCCCCGAACGGCGGCGTGGGGTAACCAGCGAATCCTGGCACAGGCGAGCCAAGGCAGCACAAGAGCCACCCGCGTTCGGTGGGCTGGTGCTGTTCGCTGTGCAGCACCGCACCTGAGGATTTTCTCTGCCCTCTGCGGTTCCTCGCTCGGGCCCACGTCGGCGCGGCGGACCCTGGACCTGGGAGTCGCGGGGGAGGGGTGTTTGGCCCCTCCCCAAGCTCACAGGCTGTTTTGATCGAACTTGACCACAGAACTGCTGCGTCCAGGACGCGGAGAACTGGGCGGCACACACAAACACGAGCGGAGCGGACGAAAGGGGGAGATGGACAAGCAAAAACAAGGTGGCGAAGGAGAAGGAGGAGAACGATGACAACGCTGGCGGGAATGCACGGTTTCCCACGGGGCCGTATAGGCGAACCGAGGAGGAGGGTGAGGAGGAGGAGGAGGAGGAGGAGGAGGAGGAGGAGGAGGAGGAGGAGGAGGAGG